>CABHPP010134792.1:0-44818 GCA_902168425.1 Peromyscus attwateri
TTGTTGTTGTTTTATTTTTGTTTTGTTTGTTTGTTTGAGACAGGGTTGCTCTGTGTAGCCCTGGCTGTCCTGGAACTCACTCTGCAGACCAGGCCTCAAACTCAGAAATCCACCTGCCTCTGCCTCCTGAGTGCTGGGATTAAAGGTGTGTGCCACCATCATCTGGCTTCTCTTAGAGTTTTACACTTTAATAATCAGTTATGCTTTTATTATACTTATCCACCACAAAAAGAAAAAAAATCTTACAACACAGTTGAAACTAGAAAAATAATTCGCTTTCTATTCTTTTTCAAGACTCACGTCCTTTTGCCTCATTCGGATGCTCCTCATTATCTGGTATTATCCTTCTAGGTCTTCTTTCTAAATGTTATACGACACCCACACTTAAAGTTGTTGGCATGTCTACATGTCTACCTTACAGGCCATTTTCTTTTCTTTCAGAATTTGGGTGAGCTTGCTTAATATTATACCTTCCAACTCCCTCTCCTTCCTGGAAATTTCATGCTCTCATTCTACTTTACAGCTGAATTAATGTTCCATTTCTTTTTTGTATCTGGTCCACATTTTTATTCTCTATCTGTTGATGGCCATCTAGGTTGGTTTCGTTTCCTCGTAAATAGAGCAGCCATAAACATGGGCGTGTGGACATCTCTCTGGTAGGGCGTGGGGTTCTCCAGGTAGAAGCCAGGAGTGAAACAGCTGACTCCTGTAGTTCTATTTTTAATCTTTTAGGGAACTTCCAAACTGACTCCCATACTGACGTATTGATTTGTATCCCCACCAGCAGGGAACAGGGGCTCCTGTCCCCACATCTGTGGTCATATTTGTTGATGTGAGCCATTCTGAGTGGGGTGAGGTGCTGTCTCAAAGTAGTTTTAATTTGCTTTCCCCTGATGACTAGGGATGCTGAGCACTTTTAAAAATAGTTACTGCTGTCTGTGTTCCTTCTTTTGTAAATTACTTGTAATTTACAAGTAAATTTACTTTGTAAATGAATTACATTTCATTCTCCCTGCCCAGTCAGGATGTTTTCAAGTTCGTATTTATTTATTTTTACTTGTGTGCAGGTGTGTGCATGTCATGGGGCACAAGTAGAGGTCAGAGAACAACTCTCAGAAGTCAGTTCTTTTCTGCTATTTTGGGGGATGTGGGAATTGAACTCAGGTCATCAGGCCCATGTCCCTGCCCACTGCTGGCCCCCTTTTAATTTTTAAAAATCTTGTTTCTTTATATGACTGTTTTTTTCTTTCCTTTTTTGGTATTTTGAGACAGGGTTCTTCTGTGTAGCCCTGGCTGTCCTGAAACTTACTCTATAGACCAGGCTGGCCTTGAACTCAGAGATCCACCTGTTGGGATTAAAAGTATCTGTCTCCACTGCCTGGCTTATTATGTGGGTTTTTCAATAGATAATAAGGTATTGCAAATCCTTAATTCCACAAGAGAGTGTAATCATATCCTATTTTGAGAGGAGATGAGGCTGTATCCCCCCATCTTTGACACCTTGAGTTCTCTGCTGGCCTTAGGAAAGCAAGGCCCCCTGTACGGAACAAACAGAATGCTCCCACCTTTTCCTGGCCTGAGTAGAAAGCTTCACGCCCTCACTCATGCTCCCCCTCCTACTCTGTGTCATGCTCTACAGTGGGACTTTGGGAGTGAGGGAAGCCCCTGAGTGACGATTTCTGGCTCAGACTGCGCTCCACGGGGACAGCTCACCTCTCCACCTGCTTTGGCTGATGTCACCTGTATTCTATTCTGAACACTTCTTCCTGAAAACATTTTTCCATCCATCTACACACCCAACGCTCATCTGCTGGGTGGGAGGGAGCTCTCCGCTCCTGGCGATCACCCAGTCATGTGCAAGGTCCATCTGTCATCCTGCTTAGGCGCTCCAGCTGGTGGCTTGAGCTATTTTCATTTAGCATCAAAAGTGTCCTGACTCCATGATGTCACAGCATTTCTTTAATCAGAAGGACATAAGCTGGTGAGGTTGTTCAGTGGGTAAAGACATTTGCTGCCACCAAGCCTGATGACATGAGTTTAAGGCCCAAGACCCACATGGTGGAAAGAGAAGAGACTCCATTAAGATGTCCTCTGACCTCTACATGTATGCATTCACAACAAACAAAGGAATAGATATATACACGTAAAATATTTTTTTAAAGGGTGTGTCCATCATTTGTCAAAGACTGAGTGTTCCTGTGTGCCTGGTGTTGCTCTTAGGACTCTTAGGGAAAACCTTGCCGGTAAAGGCCCTTCCAGTTCCTCATCACACATACCCCAGAGGGACTCTGTCCCCGAGCGTTAGGATTTGCATATATGGCCTCACCGGGTTTCTGCTACTGCCAAGGGAAAAAGCAAAATCACGCTTGAAGTACAGGGTGGAGTTTTAATAACTCCTTTGCAGGACACGAAGCCAAGACTGACCCTTAGACACATTTGGTGCCCTATGGTCACCCCAGTAGACCCTTGAACCCTTCTTACAACATGCTAAGGCCTCTCCTAGACACCATTTTCACCCTGAAGGCGCTTGCCATCTGAAGAGATCAAGACAGTTAGACTCTGGGCAGCAGAGACGGCTCAGTGACTCACTTACTGCTATGCCAGGAGCCAGGAGTTGGGCTCCCAACCACCTGCGACTCCCACTTTGGAGGATGTGACCCTCTTCCGGACTCCTATGGTACTTGCACAATGTAGCACATACACAGACACACAAACACATAAAATTAAAATAACATTTCACCAGGTGTGATGGTGCATGCTTTTAATCCCAGCACTAAGGGGGCAGAGGCAGGCAGATCTCTGTACAAGACCAGCCAGGACTACATAGTGAGACTCTATTTTAAAAAACAAATCACCCTCCCACACCCTCCACCCCCCAAAACCTTTAAAAATGCTAGTCTTAATCTGGTCAGAAGAGAGGAAAAGGTTGCTAGAATTGATGCCTGTCTGACGGTAGGAAGCTAAGAAGCCCAGGAAGGACACATCTTTTCATTGTAAATGTCTGTGCTCCCGCACCAATGGCCAGAAGATGTCACTGCTAACCACAAAACTGCATAATCCATTCATCCGCGATCACTGCTTGAGACACCGCCTCACGGGGCTTCCACAACAAGCCCCACAGGTCTTCCCGGGATGTTTCTTAGTCATTACTGGGTAAACATAGGTTGGGGGCGCCTGTGTCACTTAAAGCACACATACTGAAAATGATAACCTGAAAAGGATCATGGTGACATATGCCTGGAATCTTTGGGAAGCCGAGAAGGAAGATCATGAGCTTGGGGACGGAGCTACCTATATGCTGAGTTCCAGGTGAGCTCGGGCCACAAAATGAGTCCATTTCTTATCTCTCCCCTCAAGTCTTCTCAAATCTGGTCAAATCTCAGTGTAAACAGAGGAGTAAGAAATGCGTATTTTTTTTTCTAAATTGCTGTAATTCAAGCTATACATTGCCAAGTTTTTATATGGTATACACGCATGCCTCTTACTGTCTCACACAGACATCACTAGACTGTCTTTGCCATACTTTCAAAGCTACATATAGAGTTGAAGTAGACGTCCTTCTTATAGAGGCTGTCCCAATGCAACCTCTGATCAAGGTTGCCTAAGAGATAGTTAGGACATTGCTGATTTGGAAGGAGAAAGAAGTGGCCCAAGCCAGTCAGGAGCAAGGGTGGCAGGCAGGGCCCAGCTCCTCTGCACACCCATGGTCCTGCTCACCTTTGTCACAGGCACCATAGCACACCGCACAACACCACAACACACACAGACTTCAGCGCCATCACTGTCCCCCACGCAGCCAAGCTCCAGGCCCCATTTCTAAGAAGGGCAGGAAAGCCGATAAGAAGGGGTTAGGAGCTTGATGCAAAGCAACAGTCCAGCACAGCAACGAGAGGCTGGGAACCAATCACGCCAGGCGTGAAGCCCAGCTCGGAAAGTGGGTGTTCTTCTAACCCTGTCACAGGTCCCGTTTGGAAGGCTGACATGGGACCTCAAAATAATTTTCTACCTAAACCTAACACCGTCAGAAGCACTTTCAAGATGAAAGTACTGCCCCAAATATATTTCTATATTCTTTTGATGAAATGAGTCCTCTAAGGGGAAGTCCTGACTCAAGTGGCATGTCATCTTGCCCTTGTATGTGATTTTTCTCTAGGAACCCAGTACATCTGTCCCCAGCAAGGTGCTGACGGAGCAGGAAATCTGTGCCATTTGCATTGTAACTGGAGACGGTGCTCTGTGAAAAAGTAGCCTCTATATTGTCATCCTTGCTGGCCATCACAGACTGCAGCAGTCTTCGGAGCCAGGGAACACAGCACTCTGGATCTGAATAAAATTGACTTTAAGGCAAACTTTTTGGATCACACTCATTGAGCGTGGTCTTTGTCTCAAATGGAGTGAATGTCTTCGGCTTCCTCTAAAAGACTGGCAGAATGAGGCTGGAGAGAGGGCTCAGAGTTTAAGAGCACTGGCTGCTCTTCCAGAGGTCTTGAGTTCAATTCCCAGCAACCACGTGGTGGCTCACAACCATATATAATGGGATCTGATGCCCTCTTCTGGCCTGCAGGCATACATGCAGAGCACTCATACATAAAACATAAATAAATAAACTTTTTTTTTTTTTTAAAAAAGGCTGGCAGAATTAGATATCTACTCTCCAACACACCAAGAAATCTTTAAAATGTTAACCCATCAAATCAACAACAACCCAGATAAATACCAGAGCAAGTCCCCACGGGTGACAGAGCACAGCTTTAGACACAGCTTCCTGTCATTCTCAGGGTAGCTAATGAAGTATCACCACACTCATTTCAAAGAGGAGGAAACAGGCTCCGAGAAACGAAATGCCTGCTTAATATGAAACCTAACTGGTGAGGCAGAATGTGGCTCTGACCCGGTGTCCCGGTGTCCTGGGCATCAGTGAGTACACTCACTACTGAGCCACGGTGGCCCCTGAAAGACCCAGCTCTGTGCCTGTTTTTTTTTCACCTTTAGTGATTAGCAGGTAACAGACAGAGCTTTGGGGATAAAAACAATTTTTCTAACTTCTTCTAACTGGAAGGGAGGGGAAGGGGCCCTTGTGATAGCTTCCATTCTCTTTCCTTTTGAATAGGCCGGGACCAGCATGCACCGGGAGATACATGCAGGGAGATACTGTATCCATTCCTGCTGCGAGCCAAATAGCGAGAACCCGTTACCCTCAGTTTAGAAGTGTCACACCCAGCGCAGAGACCACCAGCACAGCAGGCGCTGCACCTGCCTATCTCAGGAAGGCATCTGGGGCTGCTGGGGACCCGTGGCTACCTCGGCAAGAGTGATCCATCTTGTTGAACTGAAAGTAGCCGGACTTGCACTGACACAGGGCGACGCCATCCAGGTCGGTGCAGACGGAGGTCTCCTTGTCGCACTCCGGGCTCTTCCGCTTGCACAAGCTGCCCGCTAGGATGCGAAAACAAGACAGTGAAACCAAACCAAACCTCTTCTCCACACCTTACGATGCACGCACTCGTCATTTCGAGAGGCCGACAGCCTCCGTGGAGCCGTACTCCTCTCAGAGGCCCCGCACTTGTTTCCTGGGCACCGCCGGTAAATAAATATTCACAAGCTTTCCCTATGCAGAAACCAAAGCGAAGACGCGGAGGGCACTGCCCAGCCTACAAACGCAGCCTCGGTGTGGTGTGGTGTATTCTGTACCTTCACGTTAAAGGATTGGGTATGAGGCAGGTAGGGGCGCTGGAACAAACCGGAAAATGTGACCATGTTCTTAGGGAAGTTGAGAGCTTGGACCAAAACCAACCAGTTCTGGCCAGACCCGTCTCAAGTGGAAGCATGTCTGGGCTCTGTGTGTCCTCAGGGGCCCAGGACCACTCCTTGTGTTAGGGCAGTTTGCTTTGCCCCCAACGCCTTTTTCGGGTTTAGAACAGGGCCAGGTTTGAATGGTAATCCGATTCCCGGGGGCTGGCAGGAAGCTGTTTGTCTGGCTGTCTTCCCACTAGTGGGGATTTCTTGAGGTTCATTCAGCACTGGGTCTTCAGCACAGAGAGCAGCCAGTGAGCATGTGTCGGGGCAGGGCTGGGGACAGGTGTCCTACCCATCAGGCACCACACCATCACCAGAAGAAACAGAAGCAGGCAAGGAAGGAGGCCAGCTTTAAGGCCGCCTCCGTGTTCATTTGTGGGCTTTATTCACCTCATGGACGATGAAGAATCAGTTTGTTAGTATCAAAAAGTATCCACTGCTGGGCACATAGTCCTTTTTGAGGTTTTACACAGCAAACACAATGAAGGATACAATTTACCACCCAAGGTAAGCAAAGAGGCACATGTAAGTGGGTGCATAGAAAGAGCAGAATTATGAAACCAACTTGATAGTGACTAATAACTTATCTACACATGTACAAGGTAAATAAGACACATGTGTGCTGTTGCTGTTGGGGGTCAACAGCAAGTTCAACATGGGAAGACAACTTCAATTAGACGGGCAGTATGTGCATTGTACAATCAAGAGGGGGGTGTCAATTTTGTAGGCATAGTCTCCTCTCTTCTATCTCAAAGAAAAGACCCCAAGCTCTTCAGAAGGTTCCTGTTTTTAACACTGCAAAATTAAACCTTGTCTGGGCAAGTTCTGGTGATGGGAGCTGATGCCAGCACTTGACAGCCCTGGTGGAATTCCCAGCATTCACCCCTTTTGAGAGTCCTGAGAACTGAGGCCGGGAGACTGCCTGGTCCCAGTGGGGTGAGCTAGGGTACAGCTTCAATTCTTCGTGCTGAACTTCCTGCCTTTATCAGTGGAAGCTGACGTGTTAAATCTGGGTTCCTTTGTTTATTGTAAAAGATTTGTATTTTAAATGGAAAAAAAAAAAATCTCTCCAGGCAAACTGTAAAGCCGGCACCAGGGAAGACCTCACCTCCGACTTCTTTGAAGGTTCTGCCAGTCAACTAGTCAGCAGAGAGCAACACCTGCAGGATAAAGCGTTGTCCAGGCCATCCTAGCCTGGGAACTGCCCGGTCTGATTTTCTGGAAGTCAACGTTAAGTTTTCCTTCCATCCCCTCCACTGATCTGGACTGCTAGCAAAAATATTCCTTGCCATGCCCAAGCGACCATTTCCTGCCCAGCATCAGATTCCTGTTTGAACAGGGAGGGCAGGTCCTGCCCCTGCAACGAGGAGCTGTTTTCCTCAGCCTTCTCAAAGGACATTTTCATAAAGCCACCCAACAGGACCTTGCAGAGCCTTACTTAAATTGATCCCTGGTTATGTGAGTCTTCAGCGTTCACAATTCCCATGGTCTTTCCCGGGCATAGCATCCATCAAAACAGACAATGGGCACTCACATGAGTCTAAGGCTAAGGCATTCCACGGGGGATTTCCACAGTCTCTGAACCTCGGGAGACCAGGAGAACTAAAGTGCTTTGAAAGGAGGAAGGTGGACATTCAGTGGACTGAAGGGAGAAAACCATGCTTGCCAATGTCCAGAGCAGCCTCGCCGCCCAGATGCTGGAAATCCAGGTGTGTAGCACCTGCTGTTCTAGCCTACCTCTCTAGTTCCAGAAAAATTAAAAGAGACAGAGCTGGACCTCTTGACCAAACTTAGAAAAGGTCTGGAGGAAAACCAGGGATGTGAGCCCCATGTTGGCTAATGTGCCTGGGTGTCTTTATTCTCAAGAGATTGGGAAGGAGCAGTGGGGACGGTCTCAAGGTGACCACACGGGGGCAGCCCAAACAAGGCCGCGGAGTGAGCAGGCACAGCCAGGAACAGGCTCTTGCAAAGCCTCATAATCCAGCCACGTGACCTGCAAAGCACAGATGCATGTGCTGGCACAAGGAAAGCACCCTGGCTCAACACTGACCACACAAAGTGCAGCCCAGAAACGGTTAGCAAACTGAAGGGGACCTACCTGACTGGGAGAAAAAAAAAATGGTACCCTTGAGTCCTTGGCAAGAGAAACAAAACCCTAAAACCAGAGAGCCTCAAAGTTTCCAGCCCACCATAACAGGGCATGAACTTTGAGACAAAACACTCCGACTCTACTACGTTTCGACCATTTCTCCCCAATTACTAAGCAGCCAACCCCCATTTTCATCTGACAATGAAAGGTTAAGTGCCAGCTCCCAAGCTCTGCAGCACACTTGCTCGTGCAAAGAAAGGCCCTGGACCAG
Organism: Peromyscus attwateri; assembly: GCA_902168425.1. Classification (NCBI taxonomy): domain Eukaryota; kingdom Metazoa; phylum Chordata; class Mammalia; order Rodentia; family Cricetidae; genus Peromyscus; species Peromyscus attwateri. Next base: position 8,157 of record CABHPP010134792.1, read on the forward strand.
CAGTTACAAAATCCTGACCTACTGGGAATATCCTAGACCAGCCACCGGATATGGCACCAAAACCCGATACCTTCAATTTATGTCTAACATCTGGATGCCAGATGGGGAGGCTTAGCCTAGGCTCTCTTTCCTTTGACAGCCCTCAGCCAACGGTACAACACACTAACCAGAGTCCGCTTTGATCACTTACAATGCGCCAACAGGGACTAGCTCTCTTTGCCTGGAGGCATTTGTGATCCCAGCCAGTTTTCCTCTCCCAGATGTAAAACCATCCCCATGAGATGCAAGTGTGCCTCCAAGATTTGTCTCTGATCACCTTCTTCGTTGGCCTTACCCTAAGACAGGGCAAGAGCTGCCTCATCGCAGCATTCCTGGGAGCATCGTGCTGTGCATTCTCCCGATCATATGATTTTATGATAGGAAACAAATAAAAGACAGGTAATACCGCACACGGGTCTCTGTTTTTTTCTTAGTAATCACCATATGAAGGTTGCTGGATCATTGACAAGTCTACACACTCTGTACGTCACTTTCTGTCTCCCTAGGAAACAGGAGTAATATCTTTTGGTTCTATCAGTTCCTGTAGCATCTTCTCACTCCGGCACTGTATAGAAGAAAACAGGAGCCGGACGCCAAGCACTAGATGCCCAAAGGCCATGCGCAGACAGAACTGTATGCATCTGAGTGTCGTGAAGGCCTGTGCTTCAGACATACTAAAGGTAGGCTCTGCGAAGGAGCTTTCCTGAGCCTGAGCCCTGAACACCCCCCATTTCTCTCTGGTCTATGTGAGTCCTAGAGGAATCCCTCCTTACCTCTAAAGATCCGCCTCTGAGACCCCAAGAGCTGGCAAACTTCAGCAGAGGACCTGCAGGAGTTGACATATTTCTGGATCCCGTCAGCCAGGTCAAACAGTGTCACATTGGAGGCCAGGGCAAAAGTGGATTGTAGTGAGATCACCACTGTACTGGGCTCTCTGTAGGCAAAGTTAGTAAAACCTTAACTGACCAAAAGTGACATGTGGGTCCCAGCTAGTTTGCAAAATAAATGTTACTGCCACTTTCCAGTGAAAGAATAGGAGAGCATGAAGGTCCAGTGACCTTCCCTTGGGTTACCTAATGGATTAGTCATAAAACAGAGACTGGCATTATTTTGATCACCCATGTGGTAACAGCCTCCCCCACCCCACCCCGCCCCCATTCCATAGCCCAGTTCACAAGCAATAGAAATTCTGTTTCTTACCTAGACACAGCAACTGTAGATCGGATATAACCAGGCAACGTTGAAAAACACAAGTTTAACTGAAACGAAGATCAGGGCTGTCAGACAAACATCCCTGAACCAAGAAGCAATTTCCTATTTTCAGAATAAAATAGGTGGTTTCTAGCCATCAAGTTATCAGCAGGCAGCTTTACCCAAAGCAGTGTGTGGCCTTGTGTTCCCCTCCTGAATATCTTTCTGTTGTTCCCCGAGAACAGAGGGAACAGGGCAGACAGTGGGGGGAAGCTTGGCAGGAAATGGTGTTCAGAGCAGCACCCTCAGAAACAAAACATCTTCAAAGGAGAGGAGCCCTTCTAAGATCCAGGGTTTCAAAAAACCAGGCAACTGTTTATTTGGACTCTGCATAGTGAACAAGCTCGCTCAAAAGGCTCAGCTCCTCTCGGCTCCCCAGGTCTGATGGGCCCCACAGGCTCCTCATAATCTACAATGAGTTGACCTAACTCAAAGACAGGTTTTCCTCAGAAAGGCTCTCTGTGGGAAATTACATGACGTGGGTCAAGAGCTCTTTTGTTGAGAACAAATGAAGAGCTGTGTGTTTGCCTTGTGCCCCAGAGAGAGCAGAAAGGCTCGCAGCCACAGAAAGCATTGTGCCTGCCTCCTTAGCAGCCCTCCACAGCCAAGCTGGAAATCCTTTTTATGGAGCAGAGAGTCTCGATATCTCATCCCAGGCAGACCCACCTGTCTTCTAAGTCAGCGTTCAGAGCCTCTGACTCGGGAAGACGGGGTCAAGCATGGAATGTTATCGAATGGGTTGCAGGTAGGTCTGTAAGTCATTACACTCTAGTCTAAGAACAATGGTTTATTATTGGTGCTTTATTATTAACCTTTTATCCAGGTATGAACAGGATGCCATCTTGGGATGGCCCATGCTAGTGGCTTCCCCGATGGCTGCTTAACTCGTCATGTTAGTTGGGGTCAGGTGTGTCATGGTTCAGTGTGTTATATGGTGATATTGGGCCAAACAAACAAACAAGAAATACTTAGTTGCTTGGTACAGGGTTACATGAAGGACTGCTCTTTTGCACTGGGCTCTATGCCCTGCACTATGCTAGAGGAAAACATCTACCTGCAGAACAGCCAGGAGGCAGCAACGGTACATCAGTGAGTCTGCTTTTGGCTAGAGCGGTCATGCCTCTGCCCTCGCAAGGCCGTTTCTAAGCCTCACAGTGTCCTTCTTGGTAATAATGATTTTACTGAGCTGGGACTCCTGGGCCAGGCCAGCGTATCTGGCATAGTCCCTATCACTAGCCATCTGATCACACTAATAGTGTGAACAATAGAAGGAACTCTGGGTCACATGGCATCGGCTCAGCCTCTGGAGGGTCTAGGACTGAAGTCAGCCACATGGGCAGCCAACCACGTCTATAGGGCAAAGTCCATATAAATGCCTCGGACACCAAGGCTCAGGAGCATTGTGGCGGGCAGTACCCCAAATAGTCACACACTGTTGGCAAGAGGTACCAACAATGTCAATAACACCCCAGGGCCAGAGCACCTAGAAACTTTGCATTTGGGACCCCCAGACACTGCCCCGTGCATATCTTCCCTTAGCTAAGTTTAACTGAAAACCTTCAGTGCAGTGAACCATATATATGAAGATACTGGCCTCCAATAAGTTCTGTAGGTCCTCCTAGTAAATTATTGAAATTTAGAGTGCGCTGAGAAACCCCCAAACTTGCAGTTAGTGTGAGCAACACAGGTGACCTAGGGGACTGGTTTCAGCTCGGCTTCCACTTAGTGTGGACTCAGACAACGCCATCAACTTCCAGAGCCATCTAGTCTGAAAATGTGTCACCTACCCTCTTACAGGACTGAGCATCTGGCATAGTTCCTGTCACAGATTAAATGCTCAGTAGACACAGAAATGGAATTAAAATGCAAATAAAACCCACAGTCCTAAAAGAGCATCTAATTCCTGGCTAATATATGAACTCCAATTTAATGTAATAGCAAATCCAATTGCATTTCATTTCATCTCTGATTTAGTACAATGGCAAACTTCGGTTCTCAAAACACCCAAGCTTTGGCTTGGGCAGCGGCTGAGGACAAAATACATGGTCTGAGTTTCGTTTTGATTTCTTTTTCTCCAGTTTTCTTTTCAGATAGAAAGGCAAAGAAGGAGGGAGCAGCATCTGAGGCCCCTAGATAATGTACGCTGTGAGCTCACAAGGCCGGCTAATTGGAATTAGTATCAGGCTGCTGGCGTCCTTTGAGGAGAAAGAGTGGCCTTTCTGAGCTCTCAAAACACAAGGTAGTCATATCGGTGTCAACAGCAGATAGGGCACGAGGGTTCTCTGGGTCCTTCCTCTTCACCCGAAGCCCACACTGGTGCAGGGCATCACTATGTTGTCTATGTGTTTGCACATGAAAAAGAACCAGCCTAGCAGATAGGAACTGCGCATGAAGATGTATTTAGAGCAGCATTGGTCCTGGACTCGGCGGATCCCAACACCTTTCTTCTGTTTCCAGGACACTTTTTACCTCACCTTGCACTTTCCCTTCTAAGTACAAAAGCAAGTCTGGGGGACACAGATGACCCTGAGTAGCGTCCAATTCTGAGTGAAATCTGGCCTAGAAAACAAAGGGCGAGCATGAGGAGGCCTTTCAGGAGACTTACTGTGTGAGCGATCTCGTTCTCAACCTCGTGAGTGTCGGAATGGTTGTCCACAGTAGTATTGAGAAAAGTCTTCTTTAATTTAAACTCAGTCACGAAGGTTCTAACTGAAAAGGAAAATGTTGCCTGTTAAGCCATGCAACAGAGAGACCAACGCAAGGCTATGTATTCGTAAACCTCTGGGACGACCAGCTTCATTACCCCACAGGACAATCTGTGTGCGTCTTCTTGAGGGTGAAGACCACACCTTCCTCTTCTAGAAGGTAATCAAGGGCTGACAAAGGAGCAGGGCAAACGTGTGTAGAAGGTGTAGACTCCAAGGTGCTAAAGATTCCACCATTATCAGCCACACAATGAAAACAACCCTCCTCATTAGAAACATGGCTGGGCCCAGAAATGGGGAAAGCATCCCCATTTTTAAAGCCCATTTCACTCATAAAATAAAATTCTAGTTAACACCAATTTGTGCTGATTGGCCCTAAGGGAAATGAGACTTGAAAATGGGCAGACAACCAAAAATTAGCACAGCCTGTTTTTTTTAGAGCTGGCTCTTATCTTTCATTATATTAAATTCATATCCTTCCCTCTGGACGGAAAAAAAAAAAATAACCCGAAACACAGAGGCCTATGAGGCTTTTTCTAGCATGGAAACCTTGCATGCTGAATTAAGAGGAAGGCCAGCAAATGAGCCAGGGAAAACATCTAACATCTTAGAGTTAACTGTCTAAGGCCCCTAATCCTTATTTAACATCCTTTCGCTTGCTCTACAGTTCAGGGAAGCCAGCTGCTTAGGACTCTTTCTGAACAGCAGGCGGCTCTTTGAAAACACTCTGGGCCAAGCGAAGGCATTTCAGCACGCTCTAATTTGCATGTTCCTGTGATGTGCACGAACAATGAAGCCAAATGACTTGAAAGGGGAAGGATGGCTGTTAGCCCAATTGAAGTGCATTCCCCCCATCTGTGCTACCTGTGGGACACTCTGCACACAAGCTTCCAGGACAGTCACCTGACCCGGTCATCTTCACGCCTCACACGCCTAAGTTCAAATCCAGACTCTCCATATAGAAATGTGCACAGGGAAAGGGTTAGGCACACAGAAGTCTTCTGAATGCGCCTTCTGTTTTTAGCCTGAGGGGTATAGCCTGCCTTCTCCCAAACCCTGTCCTCTTTCCTGGAAGGGCTTTGCTGAGGCATTTATTTATTTATTTAGGTTTTTTTAGACAGGGTTTCTCCGGGGAGGCCTGGCTGTCCTGGAACTCACTCTGTGTAGACAGGCTAGTCTCAGACTCACAGAGATCCGCCTGCTTCTGCCTTCCAAGTGCTGGGATTAAAGGTGTGAGCCTCCACCGCCTGGCTGCTGAAGGCATTTATACCTCTGTGGAGAGGACGCCATGCTTGGCTTTAAGTTACTGGTTATTGTAAAAACGGTGACTTTCAGCCTACGCTTTGCCTGGGTAACTCCATTTTACAAGCTGCATTTAACTCTATTTCATGTTGTGAACAAATACACCCCCTCCTGCCCAGAACCACCCACGGGGCACAGACTGATAAATATCTTGCAAGAATATATCAAATTAAATTGGGTTTCTGTATGAGTATACAGCTTACTAAAACTTACTGGAAAGCAAGGCCCTAAAGCTTATGAAACATGCCAAGGAAGGTTGCAACACTCTTTTCTGCATCCCATAAAGAGGTGAAACTTGACATGCTACGGCATTGCCCCCAGCAACCTGGCATCTGACCACCCAGAATGCACAGGGACGGCCTGACTCTCCATAGGGCTTCAGCTCAGCTCAGTCTCCACTGTTGACATGGTATTCCCTGTCCCTTTGTCCATCTGGACCCAGTCCTGCATAGGACCTCATGCCTATGACCTACACGGGCCTGTGCTTCACCTCCACAGTCCTGCTCCTCTAGAGTTCAGCTTGCTTTATAGCCCCAGTTCAAGCCTGCAGCCCCACAGCGGCCCAATGTGCTCCTCAGCAACTCTCCGGCCTCAGCTGTCGGCTACCTTAACCCTTTCATGGCCATTCTGTAACCTACACACACACACACACACACACACACACACACACACACACACACACATTGTGATGTGTAACGTCATTAATCTCAGAGTTAATATTAGTAATTCAATTTGGAATAGAAGAACCTATGCTTGCCAACGGCCAGCTATCAAGGGAAATCAGAATAACTTGGCAAATTATAGCAAATGAAATTGAAGTAGCCTGTGAATTCATTGTTCCTCAATAAATTCTGACATTGTGGAAAGACACAGATGTGTCCGTGTTTCTAATAGAGTTAGCATACTCAAGACAACTTCCACGGCTGCAGTTACATCATCTAGCTTTAAGACAGGCGTTGGAAAAAATTACTACATTTATTTACTTTGTGTGTGCTTTGGGCATGCGTGCATGCATGTGTGTGTGTGTGCCAAAGTACCCGTGTGAAAGTCAGAACAGCGTGCATGAACTGGTTCTCTCTTTCTCCCATGTGAGTCCCAGGAATCGAATTCAGGTGGTCAAACAGGGCAGCAAGTGCCTTTACCTGTTGAACCCTCTCACTGGCCCACGACAGATTTGTATCTCAGTTTAACTGCCGATTTCACTAGTGACCTCTGACAACTACCCTGCATTGAGAGCAGTCGGCTTTCATAGCATCCAGTCCGGTGGATGCTGCCTCCCAGCTGGACCACCCTTTACCACACTCAGAGCTTGCTCAAACAGATCATTTCATTTGACATTCCCAAAACCTTGAGTGAGAAGTGGAGCAGACTGCAATCTGATTTTACAGATGAGGAAATAAGAGGTTCTGGCTATGTGTTGCAGGTAGTAGCTGGGAGCCTGAAGCCGGGCACTTGAAACCTGGCAGGTGTACTTTCCACAGGGCTTCAAAACATAAACGAAAATGAAAATATCCCCATCTCCATCCTTTGACTGCACACTCTCCTCTAGCTCCCTATAGGGTTTGGCTACATGAAACAGGTTACCCAAATACATATAAACTACAAGAACAATTCTTGACTTTGACTCGTGTCTATATCTGTAGATTTTTCTTTCTAAAATAATGCTCAATTCCTGTATTTCAAACAACTTTCAAAATTTTTATTTTAGGAAAGTACCAGCCTTACGAAGCCCTTTCTGCCTCTGGGTAATAGGAACTCATGCAGGCAACACTTGCAGAAGACACAGGCATCCATTCTCTCAAAAACATTGACTGAGCACTCATGTATGAAGCGTCACACTGGGCAGCCAAAGCTGATTCAAAGGTAGACCATTTTACCTGCTAGTTTCTTTCCACAGCTTTGAAACTGTATTTCTCACTCTAATTTCTCCAGCAAGCAAGGTATTAAGTTCAGCAACCTAACAAGGGTCACGCCCTGTGTGCAAGAACGCTCTTACAGTGAACACACTCTTGTGTAACGGAAAGAACTGCAGCCTAGCCGGGCGGTGGTGGCGCACGCCTTTAATCCCAGCACTCGGGAGGCAGAGGCAGGCGATCTCTGTGAGTTCGAGGCCAGCCTGGGCTACCAAGTGAGTTACAGGAAAGGCACAAAGCTACACAGAGAAACCCTGTCTCGAAAAACCAAAAAAAAAAGAACTGCAGCCTGAGAACCGGGACTCATCCCCAGTGACCCAAGCTTGGCTGCCGAGCCTCTCTTGAGAACCTTAGTTCTCACTGGGTTTGTTGATGTGTTTTTTTTTTTAACCTGTAAGATGAAGAATGAATTGAAAACCAATGAGCTTCATGGACCTGCCAAATGAGGAACAAAATATGGCCCATATGGTGGACCGATTCCAGCAGCAGCTGTGTCAAAATGTCTGTGCCTAACAACCTGAGGACCACTTTTGAAAACAAGAAGAATGTGTGCACACAGAGGGCAATCAGAACTTTACTCTATGCTCACTCTAAAATTGCAAAACAAAACAACCATGTACTCGTAATATCCTTTTGGTCTTTTTATTTCCTTAACTACAGGGTAGAAGGGTTGAGCAAGTAACGTTATGCACACAGGAGCCTGTTATGCAGGCATTAAGATATTTGTGCTTTTTAGTAACCTGCATATACTTATGGATGTATCTTGAATTTAATAAGTAAAAACAGAATGCACATCAACAAACTCGGAAGAAAAGTATTAGAATAACAGGAGCTGTGCCTCACTTCCTTCTATATTTCTGCATTTTATCTCTTGGAAAAAAACATTGGCTTTGATTAGGAAGAAAAACAGCCAGTAAGTGCCAAGACAGACTAAACTCTCTTACCCAGATTGCATATTCCTTTCTCCAACTGATACCCGACTGGGCATCTGCAGCTGAAGGATCCCTGAGTATTGTTGCAGGTGGCTAGGGGTGGGCAGGGGCTGGACAGGCACTCATTCACATCTGCGGAGGACAAACAAGGAGAGCATGTTGATGGGCGGCAGACAAAGAGTTATAATCCAGCGCCTACTGAGAACCAAGTGGCACTCTGTGGCGTGTGGGGCGAAAGAAGAGCAGGAACCACCCTGTCCTCCAGGGGACGACTACCGGTCAGGGCAGAGGCAGCCATATGAAGAATTAACTAGAATACGAGACAGGGTTTGGATGTACAGAGCTGAACATAGATCTAGTTTATTGTTTGTTGTTGGTTTTGTTGTTGTTGTTGTTTTGAGACAGGGTCTCATCCTTTCATGTCTGACTGGCCCGGAACTCACCACGTAGACCAAGTGGTCTTGAACTCACAGAGATCCCACTATTTCTGGTGCCTGGGTGCTGGGATTAAAGACACACACAGCAGAAATAGTAGGCTTTGATGCAGGGGAGAATTAAAGACTGTTTTAAATACTATTTGAGCCGGGCGTTGGTGGCGCACGCCTTTAATCCCAGCACTTGGGAGGCAGAGCCAGGCGGATCTCTGTGAGTTCGAGGCCAGCCTGGGCTACCAAGTGAGTTACAGGAAAGGCGCAAAACTACACAGAGAAACCCTGTCTCGAAAAACCAAAAAAAAAAAAAATACTATTTGAACATAAATAAGATTAATGGGACTTCAACAAGCAGATTTTTGGGAGTAGACTAGGGTTCCAAGCTGAGAGACCAGCAGAGTAAATGCCCAGGGCAGGGAAGGGTAGGTGTTTTTAGGGAGCTGCAGATGGTCCGGTGTTGCAGGGGTGTAGAGAAGCTACGAAATAGAACCAGATCAAAAGTTTGTTTGTATCATGCTGTGGTCCTTCATATTATCATATACAACGCACAAGCATGCTAACACTCAAGCAAGGAGGCTATTAAACTAAAAACATTACAAGAGTACGCTCTAGAAGAAAAAGGCTCTTTTAAAAATTATTGGTTTTAGTTATGTATATGCATGTGAAAACATGAGCGTAGGTGCCCCCAGAGGCCAGAGGTATCTAATTCCTTTGGAGCTAAAATCACAGGCAGTTTTGAACTGCCTGATATGGGTGATAGGACCCAAACTTTGGTCCTCAGAGAGCACACAGTACGTGCTGTTCTTTGGAAAAAGGATCTTACTGAATAGCCTGACAACCCAAGGTAACATTATAATAAATGTCCCTGTCTCTCTTACCCACACTGCAGTTGTCTCCTTGCCAGGCAGGTGGGCAAACACATCGATACCCATGACCGGTGAGGTCCACGATACATTCGCCATCATGAAGACAGGGGTTCACGGTACAGCTGTTGACTGAACACATCGCACGAATAACACAGACATGTCAGAGCAGCCCCGGTAAACATCTCGTTCTCACAGCTAATGTTTGCTTCTTGCCTATGTTCGTTTGCTTGCCCTGAAAAAATCACACCACTAAAATAGAACAGAGTCCCAAAAGGTTTGAAGACAGAGGTGATGAAGTTGGGCACTGATACTAGTGTGTGTTCATGTTAAGTGTTAAGATAATTAGATTCCCAAATTCAAAAAAGCACATTCAATGCTTCCTGCAAGCATTCAGTCAGTTCAGGACTGATAATTCTATGACCTTTGTGATACTAGACTAGTGAATATCAACTTAAAACACATTTTAAGGTGGAAAGAATCCCTGGTCAATTTATCCTGTCTGCTCCAAGATTCTCTCTGTGTGTGTACACAAATGCATACATACAAACGCACGGCTTACTTTTTCTCTTGGATTTTGTCAAAACTATAGAAACCTTTATCTGGAAATCTTGAAACATATATACTTGTAGTTGCTATGCTTTTTGTTGTTTGTTTTATTTTGAGATGGTCTCATGTAGCCCAGACTGGCCTCAAATTAATTATAAAGCTCAGGCAGGCACTGAACCCCTGGCCCACCTAACTTGGTACCTCCCAAGTGCTGGGATTATACACATTCACCACCATGTTCAGCTTCCGGATGTCTTGAAATTCAACCTGGCCTCCTCCACAGATTGTACACCATCTGGAAAACTATCAGGTAAACATCGCCAAGCCTCTTCTCTTTTTTCTTTACTGTCTGAGGCGGGGTCTCATGGAGTTCGTGCTGGTCTCAAACTCCTAGGTAGACTGGGATGACAGTGAACTTCTGATCCTCCCGTCTCCGCCTTCCAAGTGCTAGGGCCGCAGGTGTCCAATCAGCCCTTCCTCTCCATATACAAAAACAGGCCCCATCTGAAGTCATGGGGGCCTCTGTGGTTAAACTCTACTATCGCCTTGGCCTCTTAATCACTCCCTGCCCCATGATGCCCGCACTCTGTTTTCTTCTATGTAATTAGAAGGGTCGTGCTCCAGCTGTGAAATGCCTGTTCCCTAAGGGGTTTTGAAACACTCTTAGAAAAGCCCCAAACCTACAAAACGGCGTCATCATTTGCAGGGAGGAAATCCTTGGGGAACAAGGGAAAGAAAACAGAAGTCGGACCTTCAAAGAGTAAGCTGAAACAAATAGGCTGCTCTAGACAGGGCAGTCCTATTCTTCACGGCTATGGCTGAAATTTGTTTTTCCGAAATTATGTGTATGTGGGGGGTGGGCAGGAGCACATGGGCGCACTGCTTCTGGAGGCCAGGGGAAGGCGTTGCATCCCCTGGCATTGGAATTATACAAGTGGTTGTGAGTTGCTTGGTGTGGGTACTGGGAATAAGAACACCATGCCCTCTATAAACAGACACCGAGTCATTTCTCCAGCCCCACACTTTGTCACCCAGCATCGCCTATGTGAGCAGAGCATCTATATGATTAAATGCGGTGCCCATTACATAATCCTATAGTTTCCAGTGACTGTACTGCAGACACCCACCCACAAGAACTGTAACAACTAAACCCTTGCCTTAAGGGAGTCTGGTGGACATGGCATTGAACGTAATGGCCAGTGGAAATGAAGATTTTTTTTTCTGGAGAAGTGATTCATCTTGTACTTCTCGGACATACTCAGATGGCTGAGAAGGGGGCACCGTTGACTAGCAGTGGGGATGGCTTCTGTCCCTGCATCCCCAGGGTCATCTTCACGGACTCATTGAAACTGTACCACTAACTGTAGCTGCCACACAGTATTTCCTCCTTTCCCTCTTACTTAAGATGGCGTCCATCTTGCCGTCTTCAACAGCAGTTCTCCCTCATCGAGTCTGGATCAACTACAAGTGCCCTGTGAACACCACTTCCTGCTGTGTCTGGCTTCTACCTCTCCTTGCCCTGGGTTAGCTTTCTTTTCCTTATAGCGGCACCTTCAACACGGCTCTGCAGATAATCTTATGTACAAGGTAAAGAAACACTGGGAAGAGGTTTGCTGAACATCCTTTTGTTTACACGTCTTCTGGTTACCAACTAACATCAAGGAGACAAAGAACTCTGGGCTTCCCTGGATGGAGAGAAGCCTTTGACTCTCAAAGACCCTGAGCTGACTGACTTGGAAGCTCTGGACTGTCTCTGAAGAGCAGGCATTCAACTCAGCCCTACCTCTAACGGACCACCTAAAGCTTCTTTTTTCTTGGGTGGTGCTGGGGAACTTGCTGGAGACTGTGCGCACGCTAGGCAAGCGCTCAACCCCATTCCACATCCTAGCCCCACTAACACTGCCTCTTCAATTTCCCCACTGTCCAAACCCACAGCTATGCCGGCTCTGACCTCAGATGAGTTAAAGACTTGCTTGAAAAGCTTGGACAATAACAGAGCATGAAAGGCGACAGTTATAACCTCTATGCACGTCACACAGGGCCAAAGGGTCCTCTCTCCTCTTTCTCAGAAAGAATCATGTAACTTAGGGGGGATACCAGGAGAAAATTAGGCCCACACTGCCCATACTTCATGCTTCGTACTTGAGTAAGAGTCATTCTCGGTCATAGAACAGACATTGTTTCAAACACTAGTCATGTCTACACGTTCACACAGACCCCCAGCCCTTTGCAGCTCTAGTGCTGGTCAGGGCCTAACGGTCAATGTGTGTGTGTGTTTGTAAGATGCATTTACCTGGGGCTGGAGGTGATAGTGCTGTTGGTGACTGTGGGGTGCTCTGAGCAGCGAAGGTGGTGTATTCGGAAGTCAACATTTCGGCTGTAGAAACGTCTGTAGTTTGAGGTGAAGATGTTCTGAGAAAATGTGACACCGGGCTGGCCTCTTCTGCCTGGACCAGCTTTGTGGTCTCTTCTGCTGATGTGGGAGTCGTGGTCAGAGGGGCAGAGCGAGTGGTAGGATCCATATGCACCTGGTTCCCTTCTGTGGTGATGGCCTGTTCTGTTGAGGTTTGCGGCACTAGAATTTCAGGATTGGTTGGCAGGTGCTGTTCCTCAGGGGTAGTGTGCACAATTACAGCACCTGGGGTCAAAGCTTCCGTGCTTGACAGGATGCTGGGTTTGGTCACAGGAGAGTGAGTAGTCTGGGAAATGGGAGACGTCAAAGCTGGAGACATCTGGGCTAAGCTGGTGCTTGTGGCTAGAAGGGCTGGCTCTGTGGAGAACCCCATTAAGGCTGGGGACCAAGGGGTCCCTGGAGGAAGGCTCATCGTTACTGGTTTGGTAGAGTCCGTGGGCAGAGACACCAGGCTTGGTGACTTTGCTTCCGTGACAGTTTTCTCTTGCTGTGGGGTGCTCTGGTTCTTGGGGTCTGCTGTCTGGTTACTGGGGAACACCACTACAGGGGATACCACTGTTGACATCTGGACTGAAGTTACACGTGGCTCCCTTGCCCTGTGTGGGATCAGGGGAGAAGATGAATGTGGGATGGTGGTTTGTGGGACAGGGTGTGGGGCAAAGGTTGACGCCAGGAAGGAGATGGGTAAAGGTGACGGTGAGGATGTTGAAGGTGTGGCTGGCTCAGAGGCAGACTTCAGCTGCTGTGTGGGAGACCCGGTTGATGGTAAGGTTGATGGAAACTGGTGGGGTTGTAACACTGAGGGGAGAGGAGAAGGGGCCGCCTCAGAGGGGTCCTCAACAGACTGAGTGCTGGCATCAAGACCCAAGGTGTCTGGCATATTAACGGTGGATGTATAGGATGGAAGGTGGGATGTATGCAGATCCAGTGACTCGGTGGAAGACTGAGCAGGTTCGTCATCATAGGAGAACACGTTACTTCTTTTAGTCTGAGCCTGAGAAGAAAAGTCCAAGCGTGGAGGGTCTGAGATCTTAATATAAGAGGTTGAGCTCTCGCTGGAGTCTGAGGAGGAAGAGTTTTCTGTGATGGACAGTAATGTCCGTTCTCCTTTGGTGAAAGTAGACGAAACATAGGCGTGGTCTGTGTGGTCACCGGAAGTCCTTTGTTCCGCGTCTGAGCCAGGCTCTTGACCGTCGTTAAGTCCAGTGACTACAAAGAGAAAAGACCAAGTTGGTCAAGTAAACAAGACGTCTTTGAGACAAGCGCTAGAAAATGTTCTTTGCATCTGGGAGACACTGCCTCCGAGAGGTGATTCCTCTTGGTACACACTCTCAGTGAAGACGATGCAGGAAGCTAAAATAGCCAGGGTCGGCTCAGCGCAGGTCCCTCCTGTGAGGGCCAGCGCTAGTGACATACATGGGAATAAAGGAGACGTGCAGAGCCTAAAAATAGGGAATATTTCCAAAGCCCTTCTTCACGTCATTTTTAAATAAAAGCGAATTGCCATGGAAAGGCGCCCAAGATCCCAAACAGTTATTGCCATTATCAAATGGAAAAAGGAAAACGCTCCCAACTTTCCACTCTGTGTAATGAGGTATTTCTTCCCGGGAGATGGCCTTCACCACAGTGACTGTTCTCCTCTATTTTAAACCTCTCAGGCAGATATCATCCCATATGCACGAGGCGATGGGGGTGGGAGAACCCAGAAGGTTCTTTTCCTAACGAGCAGTAAGCTACTTTTTCCGGTTGCCAGCCAACGTAACCACCCCAGGGCTGTGAGCCAATCTACAGGCAGGAAGGCGGCGGTGGGAAGACACACCTCCGAGGGTAGCTGCCCGGGACAGCAGGCCCGCGTGCTCCGTCACGTTCCCACGCGGAGTGGGGCGCGCTGGGTGGGTCGCGGCGGCGTGCGAGAGGCCGAGGGACCGCAGCGTGCGTTCCCCGCCCCGGGTGAGCATCGCAGACGTGTGCGGGGCACGCACCACGGACGTGCTCTCTGCCAGGTCCGAGCTGTCACTCAGCAGCGCACCATCTTCCGGAGCTACAGGAAAGAGAGGGCGGGTAAATGCAGGGACAAGGACTTTTAGCCTCGCGTTCTGGGCCACTGGAGACCAGAGGCTTCCCTGAGGCTCTTTACAGAGAGCTGACACCTCTCTGTTCGGGTGTCCTGAACGTCACCATAAGGACTGTTACTCCAGCCAAAGGATCCAGAATACTGGATTTTTACTCGGTGATGCATTATAACAATCAGAGTTTTATCAGTGAAGTTGGTGGCAAGTTCAGGGCCTGGCCTGTGGAGTGTCAGTCACCATGGATCAAAAAATAGCATGGATGCTGGGTGGTGGTGGTGGCGCACGCCTTTCATCCCAGCACTTGGGAGGCAGAAGCAGGTGGATCTCTGAGTTCGAGGCCAGCCTGGTCTACAAAATGAGTTCCAGAAAGCCAGGGCTGTTACACAGAGAAACCCTGTCGCAAACAACAACAAGATACTAGTATATAACCTGATAATTCCAAGACAGCATGTCTCCGTATAAAGTGTCCCCAAACAATCATAGGGACACTATTAATAATAGTGCATCCCTGATGGAATATTATTCAGAAGGACAGATACATGCTTGATGAATCCTGAGGCCATGTGAAAGTAAATACACAAAAGGCCATGTATGGCATGATTGCTTTCACAGGAAATGTCCAGAAGTTCTGTGATTAGGAAGTATTGGGGTTTGGGGCAGGCTATATACCATGGGAGGGTGTGGACACAGAAGGCCCCAAGTTCTATATGACAGAAGGGGAGGCGGCATCTAAAGCTCCTTAGACCTGGGGCTGGGAAGACAGCTCCGTCAGTAAAAGCACCTGCTGTGCAAGGCTGAGGACCCGAGTTCAATCCTCAGCACTCACATTTAAAAGCCGAGCATGGCGGCATGCTCCTGGAAGCTCCACACGAGGGCCATGGGGGCAGCCTTATTATGACCCCCAAGTCTAAGGCACAGACTTGTCTAAAAGTTAAAGTGGATTGCTTTTGAGGTTCAACACCGAAGGCTAATGGCTGGCCTCCATTTACATGTGTGCACTTGGGCACCTACACACATGTGTGTGCATATACACACACTGTAGAAAAAGAGTTGAGAGGTACCAGATAAAAACGATGGGACATGCAGGCATATTTGTAGTAACAGGCTAAGAGAATGGCCTGGGACCCGTAAAATTAATTTCCTAATTTTAGGCTTTAGAAGATCAAAGGACCAGACACATCCTAAGTCCCTGCGGTAGACTTCCATGCAATAAGAACTCACTTGAGTGTCCTCCACGTGGTGCTGCAGAATCCAGACTTTCCGAGGAAGACGTGGATGAAGACTCTGAGGAACTCTTCCCACCCAACCCTGAGCCCCCACCTTGGGGCTGTTGTGCAGTGTGTGAGAACTGAGTCAAAGTCCGAATGCTCCCAGCTTCTGGATGCAAAGCAGAGCTTTCTGCTGGATCTGTAGATGTTTTGCTCTTGGTGAGGAACCATTGTCCTGTGTGCTCTTCACCACCAATGGAGGGAACTGACCTAAACGCCAGTTCAGTCAGAGGCATGGCACTTCCATTTCCTGCTTCCGAGCTGCTGGCAAGCTGATGTCCTCCAAAGGCTGTAAGATATTGGGGTGGGGGTGGTCATTAGTGGACCTGGAGAAGATGCTTAACAACTAAGATGGTATCCCCTCTAAGGCAAGCTTCCCTCTGCCAAGGAATCTTGGACAGTGTTTATATGGGTCACCTTACAAGCATCACTATGTTCTAAATTTTTTCACAAATTATTGGATGTCAGCAATATAATAATATTAAAAATTAAAGCTGTGAACAGGAGACCTGAGGGCAGCATGGGCAAACAGTAATTTATAGGCTTCAGTGTTTCTCTCTGTCCCTTGAAAAGTAGCTCAAGGAAGGAGTCCTGACATCCAACAAGTTCAATGTGCATAAATATTGTAGGTGGAGTTTTTTTCTAAAACAACAGCTGGAATACTGATAAACGTTCTTCTACTTCTGATGTGTAATAAAATAAACTATAAGGAGTAAACCAAACTATGATTTGGGAAACACATTTACGCCTGACAACTTATTTATAAAGATGATCTATACACAAAATCACTGAAGCCAGCTGTAAAGAGCAGGCCAGCATCTCACTTTGCAGATGACATTATAGGATGAAGATGGGCCGAACCGTGAGAGCCCCAGGGCTGAGGTCTCCACTCTGCTCAGTAAGCTGTGTTTGCTTTACTTAAGCCCTTCAGGTCTTGGTGTTCTCATCTGAGGGGTGGCACTTGTCCACACCCCAAGATCAAAATGCAATCGTGTGACAGGGCAGAAAGGATCTGATGTCATTAAGGCCACATTTTTCTTTGGCAACTGCAAATGGTCTTGAGGAGACCCCCTAAGAACATCCAACTCTATAAAATGTCCACAAGTCAAATAAAGGAGAACTACGTACTGTGGGAGTCACTTTGCCAGTGCATGGATGGAAGTCCAAATCCGTTTTCTGTAGATGGCCCCATGCCTTCTCCATCTCCCAGACTCTCAGTTAGTCCACTGTTTGTCCTTGAGTCAACCACAGAGGGTAAAGAATGGACTGAGGCTGAAGTTATGGCAATTCTGGAGTGCTCAGGGAAGCTCTCTGTCTCGTTTATAGGTTCCATACTGACAGTCAAAGACCGGAGCATTCTTGGGACACCATTAGTGAATGTGTTGGTGACATGTGTACTCTTTGTCTGGGTGACTGATGGGCTTTGGAGAGCAGTGGAGTTGTTAAAATTCTTTATGCTTCCAGAAGCTAAAACAGAAGAAAATGTGCTTCAAAACGACTGGAATGGCTAAGAAAATCAGGATTCTATCTAGGTACAAATAATGCTTTATTACATTTGATACGTGAATCTGAATAGCATGGGTGTAATGAAGAGCAGACACTTGTATCGTGCTGATACACACCAGTGTGACTAGGGGTCCCTCTTTCTCTTTCTCCTCACCAGTTCTGAGTCCCACAGAGCTGGCTACATACACAGTCAGATCACTCACCGTGCACAAGTTACGTTTTCTACGCAAGCAGAAAGGAAGACAGGAGAATCTCAAAGAAATAATTTGTCTTGTTTTCTAGAGAGACACTGCATTCCACAGTGTAGGAATCCCACAGTACAGGCCACCGAGATAAGACTGCTGCTGACGGTTTGCCTTTAGCACCGTAACCCTTCTGTTCAAACGCTCTCATAGACTAAAATCCAGTCCGTAGCAGTTTGTGAACCAAGTTTGAGCCAGTACGGGGTGCACACAGTACGGGGTGTACCTGTACAGCCACTCAGCCAGCACTGGGGCTCTACAGAACACAGTCAAGACATTACTGGCCTAGGACAGTGGTTCCCAACATGGTCACCACCAAAGGCTCTTTATTAGTCCTGACATCGTGGCCACCATAAAGCTTACCCTTTGAGAAACCATTCAAACTACATTCATCAGCAGAACTACTAACCAACAGGAGAATGGATTATGGCTCCGGGGAGTTTTATTTAATTTCACCTAAAAGCAAACAGCTTTCATTCTTGTAGTTACTTTATCTCACTGAGCTTTAGAGAGATGTCTTCAAACCAGTGTAGGACTCCAGAGGGCACTCCAGGAGACCAAAGACAGGCTGGGAACAGTTTTTCTGATCAGTGAAACAGATGCCTGTCCTTAGACAGCTGTCGACAGCCTCAAGACTTCAGTTTATGCCGTTGGTCAGAATGCACGATCTGCTCCTCACCATAGATATCTGGCCGAGAGCTCCCTTCCACGAGGAGACTTTCCAAAGGTACTTAAGAACTGTCCTCTGGAAGGTACCTCACAGCCCCAACGCCAAGGGGCTAAGGATGCCGCTCAGTGGTAGAGAGCTCACTTAGCATGCGTGAGGCCCTGAGTTCAAACCCCAGCACCACAGATGTCCTTATTAAAGGCAAGAACAAGGTGTAGGAAAGCCTAGGGAGCCAAACAGTGGCGGCAAAGAAAGAAGGTGCTTTTCTTTCTTTTCCATTCGAAGCCAATAGCAATAAAGAGCTGTCTAGACCTATACCGTAAAAGGCTTCCAGCTGTCAATCACGACTCCAAAAAGGGAAAAAAGGAAGCTGCCATTATAAATCGTTCTTTGAAGACCATTCTTACGTGCAGTTGTGGCCAAAAGCACAAGCAGATTTTAGACATAGTTAGAGAGGAAGTGTGAGAAAGAAAGGGTGCCTTTTATTCTCATGCAAAACCATAGACCCCCTGATACCAGGAGCACAGACTGCTGTGTGGGTTACTGGACCTTAACGGAAACAGTCACAGGCCCAGGTTATCCACAGAGATAACGGATTATAAAGATGTGGATGCAAAGGCATCCAGCCCTGCTGGAACACAAACAAAAGCCAAAAGCCACTTTTCTATAAGAGAGAAGTGATATTGATATGTTCCATAAATGGTCTCCAAATTACTTTAAAACCATTTTTATTTCTAATCACCTGCATTCTGTCACTTGTTCAATATTCCCACCAAAACACAGTGGTGGGGGATAGAGATGACTTAGCATTAAGAGTATTTACTGCTCCTTCAGAGGACCTGAGTTCGGTTTGCAGCACTCACAACTGTCTGTGACTCTGGCTCCAGAGGGTCCAAAACCCTCTTCCGGCCTCTGAGGGTACCTTTACTCATGTGCAACCCCTCAAAAAAAAAAAGCACATATACACGCAACTGCAAACAAAACCTTAAAAACAAAACCTACTGTGATGATTATATTGGATTCAGCTTGAAAAGCCTAGGCCTGCCCATTTTGGTAAGTTTAGCAAATAAATGGCCACAGAAATACAATCACAAAGTTCACAAAAGCTGAGTCACTAAGGAAACTAGCTCTATTTCCCACACCCCCAAGGGCTGTGCAGCACACTGCCACCCCACTCCTCATGGTTAGACATGATAGCACATGCTGCAATCTTGGGAGGTGAGGCAGGAAGATAGATCATGAGCTGGAAGCTAGTTTGGTCCGCACAGCAAGTTCCAGGCCCACCTCAACTACAAAGTAAGACCCAGTCTCAAAACTAAATTCAACGGTGGCTGGAGAGATGGCTCAGCTGTTGAGAGCACTGGCTGCTCTTCCTGGGGACCTGGGTTCAATTCCCAGCACCTTACATGGCAGCTCACAACTGTCTGTAACTCCAGTTCCAGGGGATCTGACACCCTCACACAGACATCCATGCAGGCAAAACACCAGTGCACATACAATAAATAAATTTTTAAAAAATTCAGCCAAACAGCTACCCTGAAGTGAGCAATTGCAATGCCTTAGGCATTGTGCTAAATGCCTTATATACACGTCTCACTTAGTTCTCACAGTAAAGGTGTGTAACTACTCCTGCCAAGCAGCGCCTCTAATAAAGAAGGGAATGCTTATGACCCCACACGGGCACCTGCTGCACCGGCTGGGAGGAAACACATCCCACTTCTGAATCAGTAAGCTGGCATCGTGATCACTGGATGATCACCCTTCTTGGATGGCTCCCAGGAAGCAGTCATTCAAAAATGGGAAACTTTCGGAGTTTGAACCTCAGAAAAGGCAAAAAGAAAAAAAAAAAGGAAGGAAGGAAGGAAGGAAGGAAGGAAGGAAGGAAGGAAGGAAGGAAGGAAGGAAAGAAGGAAGGAAGGAAGGGACAGAGACAGAGAGACAGAGTGAGAGACAGAGGGGAGGAGGGAAACAGAGGAGGAAAGCTCAGCAAGTACAGGCACCCACCACCAAACCTGACAGACATTCAATCCCTGTGTCCTACAGGGTGGAAAGAGAAGAACTGACTCCTACAAGTTGTTCTCTGGCCCTAACACACTGTAGCATGTGCACTCCCCTACACAGTCAATCAATCAATCAATCAATCAAATAAAAATATAAATAAAAATTTAAAAACTTGTCCCACCCACTGGGACAAGGCCCGAGCTAAGCTCCTAGTCTTTCTTTCTAACAGGCCATGGAGAGAAGGCCCTGCTCACACGAGTCGCTCTCCAGTCACAGGACAAAATCCCAGAGCCACAGGCATCATCACTTTGCTCAACCTTGACTGTTATCCAGAACTTCCCAGAAGAATAGCCGAGGCAGCTGGTGTTAGAACGAGACAGACAGAATCCAAAATCTTTCAAGTTATTAATGTTCTCTCCCTTCACAAAGCGAAATCACCACAAAGCAATTTACCTGGACCACATCAGCTCGGCTGCCCACAGGAAAGACTTCCCTAAGTCAAGACCCATTATGACGCCCCAGCTCTTACTGAGTCTTACAAAATGTCACCTTCAAAGAACATCAGCGCGATTCTCACAAACCAGCAATGGAAAGATTCCTTACGTAAATATTCCTCTTGGATTACTGCCCCTGAAACATTCATGCCTATGGAGTAAACCGTATGCTTACTTTGTCCGACAACAATCGCATGCTCCACCCCGCTTCCCTTTGTGCCCCCATTTCCAGGAAGCTCATACTAAATTTAGTGCTCAATTGTGGCCACACTCACACAATTCAACATACACATTTCTGCCTTGGGAAGAGCTTCCTCCCCTCCACCCTCACCCCTGCCATGTGTTGCTGTGTTGACAGCCCCACCCCCACCCCATGATCAAACAGCAGTACATGATCGTCGAAGAGACGACGGAAAGTCCAGAGAGGCCGAAGCAGGAGAGGGTGGAGAGCAATGCCTTCTGGTCTTTCTTAAACCCCTGGCTCATCTTCCTGAACTTGCTTTGGTGCTGTAAGATGCAGTTTCTGTTCAGAAACAGATTAACTCCTGGCTGTCCAGGGTATGGAAGAGGCCGCATTGAACAGTGCGTTCTAGTTTGCGCTCTGGTGCTAATAAAACACTGACCAAAAGCCACTCAGGCAAGAAACAGTTTGTTTTAAAGTTCTAGGTAAAAGTCCATCACTGAGGCTGGACCTGAAATAGAACCACGGAGGGGTGCTGCTCACTGGCTTGCTCCTCATGGCTTGCTCAGCCCGCTTTCTTATAGAATCCAGGACCACCTGCCCAGGGGTGGCACCACCCACAGTGGGCTGGTCCCTGCTACATCAACCATTAAAAAAAAAAAAATGCCCACAGACTTGCCTACGGGCCAATCTGATGGAAGCATCTTCTCAATGGAGGTTCCCTCTTCCCAGATGACCCTAGTTTGTGTCGAGTTGACAGAAACCCAGCCAGCACCACATGCCAGTGTAGCCAGGTGGCAGTAAGGAGGCCCAGTTGACAGCCCGAGTGTGTATGGACCACCCAGTGTTGCCCCCCTTCAGATCAGCTGACCCCTTGCGGTGTCACCTGTGCACACATCCTGGAAGGGGCATCCCCAACCTGACTGGTCTGAGTATTGGGCTATTTCCTAGGCCTCATTGCTAGAAACCCTTCACCACCCCCCACCCGGTACTCCATGGCTTGTCTTGAGCTGGCCAGCCAGGCAGGTTGACCCCAAGCCTGCCTTGACAGTTCCTGCTGGCTCTCCTTTGACATTCTTGCCTGCATGCCTGTATCCTGTGTCATGGACTCAGAAAGGGACAGCAGAACCTTCAGGATTTCCATTCAGGAGAAGGAGAGGTGGACAGAGCTTGTTTGGTACGCTGGAAGGCGCCAGGCTAACTTTAAAAACAAAGCAGAAGGACAGCTAGGAACTCCATATGTAGAAAAAACTCCATAAAAAGAAAAAAGGAAGACTATGAGGGTCAGTTACCTTTTAAACAAACAGATGAAGAGCAAGTCCGGTCCAGTAAAGTTAGAAATGTGGACTCCTTTCGAATATACCACAGTACTAGGTTTAATGTATATTATTAATATTAATTATATTATTAAATGATCCTGACTAGAACCACAGTGGACATCCCTTGGAAATGCTTCTTTTCCTTTTAGCAAAGCTGGTTGTAAATCACCAAGCCACAGAACTCAGGCTGCCCAGGATCATAGCTTTTGTCTAATCCAACTAATGCTCATGAATAATCTTTTTTTAAATGATGTTGTTGTTTACGCAGATGTGTGCGTTTGTGTGAATGTGCTTGTGAATGTCTATAAGAGGACATCTGATTCTCTGGACCTCAGCTACAGACAGTTGTAACTTCAGTGCGCCACCTGATGTGGGTTCTCTGGAAGAGCAGGAAGGACTCTTAACCACTGAGCCATCTCTCCAAGCCACTTACGAACCATCTTAAAAAGCAGTCCCCTGCAAACATGAACCGTGAATTCTGTCCACACCCGACAGTGGGAACTGCACGGCAAGCCTATTCGAGAAGACTGGCCCTTTCAATGGGTAGTCCAGAGAAGACCTCTGGGCTCGGTTTTTACTTTGATGACATAAACCCAAACTCCCAGTCTCGCAGAATACTTTAAGAAACCTCTGCCTTCATGGTTGGAGGAGCAGCACATAAATCCTCACCCTGAGCTGAGATGCTATTGATGGTTGATGGTTGCTTGGGGAGGAGAGTCAGTTTTCTTTAAGAGGTGTGGTTCCTGGTAGGACTGGATGGCCCCACAGCCATGCACTTATGGGCAGCAAGGACTGATTCATAGGGAGGGAGGGGGGGAGGGAGGGAGGGAGGGAGGGAGGGAGGGAGGGCGGGCAGACATGAAGTTAGGAAATGGTAGTGATCTGGGAGGAGTCTGGAGGAGTTGATGGTGATTATGGGAGTGGCTAAACATGGTTGAAATATACTGTATGCATGCATGGAATTCTCAAAGAATAAATAAAATGCTATATATATTTTAAAAAAATAAAAACAAAACAAAAACCCCTCTGACCTAAAAGGGTCTTGAAAGTGCCAATCCTGCCACTCTGTCTTGCTTCCCATAGTCCAAGGCTAGAAACAACCTGAACAGCACGCAGAGGGGCAGTTCACACTATCTCTTTGGCTCATGGCAGGATGTGCCTCCTGGGAGAATCTGGGCACATGTGAGCCCCCAATTCTTAACTACTGAACATTGCTCTAGAAGTGTCCTCGAGAGGACGGCGGTCTCTAGGCAGGTAGGCCTCAGGTGAGCTGGAGAAGTGTGTGGCGTAGAGGCCTAGCAGAGTGGAGAAATGCTTGTGGAACAGAATGGCTTCGCTGAGGCTGGTGCACAGGAAGCGACATGGCAGAATGGGACAGGGCCATTCTCTACAGCCACAGGGCCTAACGAAAGCCGTGCAAACACCTGTACTGGGTAGGCTATTTCTTTCGAAACAATGCCAGGAAAAATTACGGACCTATTTTCTCTGCTATCAAAGAAACTGCTTTTGCAAAAATAAACAAACGCAACTCAAACTGCTAATCAAATGGTATAACGGTGTCCGGCTCGCATTTCATTCAAGCTCCCTGACATGTGGCCTCTCCTGTAAGCACACACATCAGTCACACTTAACCTTTGTTGTATGTGTGTATGGAGAAGGGGGGACGGAAAGGGGGGACAGGAGGTAGGAACACAGCATCCACCAGACTGGCTGATATTTCCCTCCATATACAGTTAAAACGTATTTTGAGCATGAACCTCAATATCGAGAGAAAATGCATAGGCCGTACTTCCACCCAAAGCACTTGGCATTGAAGGAATGGCTTTTAAATCTTCCTCTGCTTCCCACCTTGGCCTGACACAGCTAGTTATACACATCAATTTGGGGTTACTGTGACATTGGAAGGGTGAACTGGGGACAGTACTCACATGAGGGATGGTCTGAGGGAGGTGGTCGACTCTGGGTCCAAGAGAATTGCAGCCCGGAGTGCTCCTGGCCTGATGAGTTTCTCTTCTGTAAGAGCAGGGTTGGCTTCCCAGGTTCCAGGGCAGGAAGGGAGGCATGGCTGGACACCCCAGTGCCAACCACTTGTGTGTGCACAGTCCCTTCTTCTGGGAGCTCCCTGGCCCTCTCCAGGAAGTCCCGGGATACTCCACTCTTGGTTTGAGAAACGGTGATTCTTCCTTCTGATCTGGAACTGCCGGGTGACTGGGGGAAGCTCTCCAAGGCTGAAAGGCAGACAACAACCATTAAAATCCCACCAGCGGGCTTCCAAATGCCTCATTACCTCTAGAGGGCTCAACTTCGGCTTCCACAAAACACACAAGATGTGAGGAGAAGGCGGGAAGAATCATTCATTTTAGGAAAAATGAACTTCAAGAGAACCCACCAACCAAAGATGGTCTTTTGACCTCATCAGTGGTCCTCGCTGGGGGAAGAAATTATCAGTAATGGAGCACTCTGATGCTAAGCCTTAGACAATCTAGAGTTAGAGATCTGTGTTGGACCATGAAGACTTATCCCTCACCTTCCATAAAGGGCCCCAGAATGTCCCAATGTATGCAGAATTCCCCACACTGGACAATCAGGCAAGCCAGAGAGTATCACATGCGGGACTTCTGAGCTCTGTGGTCTCCATTCACAGATGGAACATGAAATACCTTCATACATTTCCCTCACAGAGCTGAGTGCCCCCAGTCAGACCTGTCCCAAGGGTATGAAACCAGGAGGTCACCTTCGATGGCTTCAGCCTCCTCTTTGAGGTCTTCACAAACTATCAACCCCACTTTGGTTGACACAGCTCGTTTTGTTTTGTTTTTGTTTTTGGAGACAGGGTCTCACTATGTTGCTCTGGCTGTCCTGGAACTCACTACGTAGACCAGGCTGGCCTTGAACTCACTGAGATCCACCTGCCTCTGCCTCCTGAGTACTAGGATCGTTTTTTAATTTTCATTTTTGAGGTGGGGTCTCATGAAGCACAGACTGGTCTCAAACTCAAAGATGACTTTTCGCAACTTTTTTTTTTTTTTAAGATTTATTTTTATTTTTAGGTGTGGGTGTGTGTGCCTATGATAGCCAGAAGAGAACATTGAATCCCCTGGAGCTAGAGTACTGGTGGCTGTGAGCTGTCCAATGTGGGTGCTGTGAAGCAAAGCTGGGTCTTGTAGAAAAGCAATTTTAGCTGCTGAGCCATCTCTTCAGCCCAAGCTTGAACTTCTGATCCTCCTGCCTCCACCTCCTGAATGCTGGGATCACACATGCGGTTTATAAGGTGCCAGGGACTGACTCCAGGGCTTTGCACCTGTTTGGCGGGCTCCCCCCGCCCCTCCTTTGTTAAGCAATTCTTCAACACCTTCACTTGGTCAACGCTTGCTGCCTCCATGTCTACCTGGATGGTTCAGCTCACTTCAGGTCACCTTTACTCCCATATTAGACATCTTAGAGGCTGGCTGCCAGATGGCTCCTCTCTCAAACTGTTTTAACACCATCACGCCATTGTGCAAAACCCTTCAGTGAGTCTTCCCAGCACACCATGTCGAAACTGCCGAGCTTGCAAAGTACTCCATCATTGTCCCCGACCCTCCATAGCTGTCCCGCCCACCGCTCTGTAACTCTCCCAGAGAGGACTCAGGCACTGATGTCCCACAGGAAGCCCACATGTGTTTTGCTCTCTCTTTTATCTTCGCTCACACTGGGCACCCCATTCCTGAGCCGCAGGGCCCACTCACTCAACACACGGACTTTGGCTCTCCTCACTGGGAAACCTGCTGCCTGCTCTCCACATACTGGGTTAATTAGTCTCCGAGCTTCAGTTTCCAAAACCTTAGAGCGGGAACAACACGGCCTCACCGGGCTGCTGGCAGGCTTGAGGGAGCAGGCTCGTTGCTATGTAGGCGTGTGCCTAATTAGCGCTACTTTTCTTTGTCTTTGCCCTTAGGTTGAGCTGTACTCTTAGGACTGCGGCCTCGTTTTGAAGCCCTTCGCTGGAAATACTAAGTTACCCACTGTGTAGACTGGAGTAGCAAGAACCAGTCAAACTCCATCGACACAAACAAAGCCTCGCCATCCTTCCCAACCCCTGAGACGTGTGACTGCGTGGCAGGAACCTGGAAAGAGGGAGGTGGTATGGATTTAGACTGCCTTGGAGCCTGGATGTCAAAGGACCCGCCAGGATGTTCGGCAAATCTGCAACTCCCGCTGGTCTGACTTTACAAGCTTGAGGAGGATTTGCCTGATACACCCCAATGCAGAACCCCTAAATGGGCCCAGTTGCTCTGGATGTGGGGGTGGGGTGGGAAGGAGGCAGAAAATGTGTTTTCTAGGACTGGACATACATAAATGAACCTCATGACACACTCACACGAGGAGCTGCCGTGGTCGGTCAGGGCCGTGGTGATCTCAGGCGAGCGTCCGGCATACAGAACAGAGACCTTTGCTCGGCTGGAAGACTTGTTCCTCCCCTCAGCACTTGTCTCAGGTAGGAAAGAGGAGTTTCCTGGGGCTCCTGAAGAACTGTGGCTCATTCTGGCAGTCTGAGCTGTCACTCCCTTTCTGGAACCTGAATGGTCCCCTTGACTCTGATAAAAGGGGGTGTTTCCTGTGTGGGGTTCAGTGTTGTTACTTTCTGTCCAATGGTTCCTTACGGTGGCTGCAATAACAAGCAAATACATCAGGGGAAACTCAATGGCTTTTGAAAAGTAAACATGAAGAAACTTTCAGCACCCCAAGTGGACCCTTGGAGGTTATCGCCAACTTCATGACTTCTTAAAAACTCCATCTAGGGGGGCTGGGGAGAAGGCTCTGCAGTTAAGAGCACTTGTTGCTCTTGCAGAGTACTGGAGTCCAGTCCAGCACCCACACTGAGGGGCTCACAAATCCTTGCTCTCTAGCTTCAAAGATTCTGACGCCCTCTTCTGGCCTCCGAGGGCACCTGCACACACATGCACTGCTCATACACACACACACACACACACACACACACACACACACACACACACACACACACTAATTGAAAAATTAAGTCTTTATACCCCTCCATTTTTATTTTCCTTATTTGAGAATATTTCTCTTTGTGCTTAGGCTTGGAGCCTGTGAAACCATGGGAAATTCTCAGTGGGGAGTGAATGAAGTCATTTCTATGTTTATTTTGCCAAGGCAAAAATGTTAAACCATCTGATAAGCAGAGACCCAGGCAGGCAGAAAAATTATTTGTGTCTAAATATAACAAAGAAACAAAAAGAACAAGTTATCTTTTAGATTAGTATTGCCCACAGGATTAAGTGAGAGACACCCACAATCCACAAAACTAACTTTGGTAGCCACTTTAAAAATATATGTATGTGAAATATTTTATTTTATTCAGCATATTCAAAATATCATTCCAATAGGAACTTGATATAAGAAATATTAAAATAGTAATTATATTTTTGTATTAAACCTTTAAGTTTAGTTCATATTTTACTGCTGCCCTCTTTATGTGTGTGGGTGTTTTGCCTTCAGGTACATCTGTATATCACTTTCACATCTGGTGCCCTTGGAGGCCAGAAGAAGGCATTGGATCCCCTGGGACCGGAGTTAGAGATGGTTGTGAGCTGCCACGTGAGTGCTGGGGACCAAACCCAAGTCCCCTGAAAAAGTAGCCAGTGCTCATAACCACTGAGCCATCTCTCCAGCCCCTTGCTGGCCATGTTTCAAGGGTTCAATAACAAGGGGTGTAGCTGCAGCTAACTGCAGTGGCCAGTGGCTCAGTTACCTGAGGTGGGTTAGGAGGGGAGTACACAAACTGCCCTACGAGATTCTGAGAACTTTCTCAGGGAGTTATTTCCTCCGCCAGTTCCTTGAGAATGACTGTTCAGGCCCTGGTTCTCTTTCCTGGAGGTGATAATGAACAGAGGTTTCCTGGAGGGGAGGGAAGTCACTCAGGCACATGGGCTTCTCTGGGGTCCCAGCCTGATGGGCAAGGCCCACAGTAAGCTACAAGTTGGATGTGAAGGGTTCACAACATGCCCCAAGGTTGGGCATGTTTGCATATGCCCGGCGGACACTTTCGCTTAGCCAGTTCCAGGTCAAGATAGCCATTTCTGGGTCAAGGCGTCTCGCGTGACCAGGATCCATGACGTCACGTAGCCATGCAAGCGCGCAGCGTGCCTACGTCATCTACGTCTACCTTGCATGCCCTGTCTTTAAAAGCCGGCGCCATGTTCCCCATCTCTCTCTCTCTTTCTCTTTCTCTCCTTCTATACACATGTGTCTCCCCGTACGGGCACTCACTATCCCTGTCCTCCAATAAACTCTATTAGTGGATTCTGTCGTGTTCCGTGACGTTTTCTTGCAGGGTAACAGCGCAAATAACTAACAGGAGGGTGATGCCAGAGGCAGCCACAAAGTCCCTAAGGTTATGAATGGCAGCGACCCACAGGGAATGCTAGTCTTACTGTTCTTTCTCTGCTTCAGAGGCAGTTGGCATTCCCAGAAAAGATGAAGAGGCACCAAGGAATGAGGATGCTTTCTCTACCCTCTTGATTAATTGCGCACAATAACAAAAATGACTCTCAAAAAAAAAAATCAGAAAAAAGGGAGTTTCAGAAAGTCAGAAGGATGCCCCAAGGCTAGGAAGCCAGGAGCAAAAGGAAGATAATAAATTTAGCTCCATTAGAGCCTTTAAAAAAAGGCAGAGGCCCAGTGACAGCCCCTTCTTGAGATGATAAGAGTGGAATTCTCAGACCCCAAGCAGCTGCAGGAATTCCACTGGAGGAAAAGACTGGCCACAGGCGGACAGAGCACAGCTCACACTGAACCATACTGTCTCCCTGAGAGCAGACGACAGAAAGATGTAAGAACGGAAAGACACACGCTATAAATAAAACCGCAAGGCTGACAATAGTCCTCTGCAACGTCCTCAATAACCCTGCCACGATCAACAGCTAAAAATGCTGAATAAAATAGCTGTAAAAAAATGATCCTAACTGCACTTCTGAGCTGGTGAATAAGGAAAGAATCAGACTAGGAACAGAGAAAGGTGAGAAAAACTGAAGCTGGCATTTCTTCAACATCTCTAGCCTTAACCTTCTGATGAACACAGGGCTGCAGGGGATAGACGGTGTAAACTCTCCAGGAGACCAAAGCGGAACCACTGTGCCACGCTGGAGTCAGGACTAGACCCTGGACAAAAGACACAGAAACTAAGCCACAGAGGGACAGCAAGGAAAGCTGGCCCTTCCATCTCGGCTTCAGAGGGAAGCTAAAGCGATCACGATCCAAGTCTATCAGCCCAAAGCCGTCTCCTGAGGGTGTGCAGACTGACATTCCCTACACGATCCAAGCCTCAAGTGGAGGGTGTGCTCAAGAGGGGTCTTGTGACTACACTAAAAAAGACCGTATCTTTACAAAGGTGATTTAAAGAGGTACGCAGCGCCCCTCCCCTCCACATATCAGTGAAGAATGGGGAGCTGAGGAGTGACCCTGATAATGCCTTGAGGAACCTGGCAAAACCATGCGAACACCCTCTATATGAACATACTTCCAGATCAATTTCTGTCATTTACCAAAAACAAACAAACAACAACAACAAAAAAAAAACTTCTAATAAGACATTGTAGTTAAAATAAAATCACAAATATACTAGAAAACAAGTCATTCTTGAACAAAAGTCAGCAAATCAGGTAAGATTTCAAGTACTAGAATCATTGAAGAAGATGTGTATATAAATGGATGCCTGAACTCACATCTACATACTCCTGCACAGACACATGGTCACACAGGTAATTAAAAAAAAAAAAAAAAAGATAAGAGAATGCTAAGAATCAGGTGAAAAGACAGAAATTATAAATAAAAGTTTAGCAAATTAGAAAAAAAAAGCCAAAGCCAGGCGGCGGAGGCGGCGGCGGCGGCGGCGGCGGCGGCGGAGCACGCCTTTAATCCCAGCACTCAGGAGGCAGAGGCAGGTGGATCTCTGTGAGTTCCAGGCCAGCCTGGTCTACAGAGTGAATTCCAAGACAGCTAAGGCTATGCAGAGAAACCCTGTCTAGAAAACCCAAAAATAAATAAATAAATGAAAAAGAAGCCGAACACATATCTAACTGGAGTTTTACTTTGAATTTTTTTTTATTTATGTGGGGGTAGGTGGGTGGGTGGGTGTCCCTGGAAGCCAGAAGAGTAGGTGGGATCCCCCAGAGCTGGAGTTACAGGAGGCTGTGAGCCGCCTATCAATCATACGTGCTGGGGACCAAACTCAGGTCCTCCAAAAGAGCATCAATGTCTCTTAATGTATGAGCCATGTCTCCAGTCCCTAATGAGAGTTTGAAAAGAAGAGAAGGGAAGGCCGAAGGTCAACATTCACAAAGATAATGGCTGAGAATTTTCCAGAACCAATGAAAAGCATAAATCTTCAAGCTAAGGAATTCTAACAAACTCCTAGAGGATATCTCTCTCTCTCTCTCTCTCTCTCTCTCTCTCTCTCTCTCTCTCTCTCTCTCTCTCTCTCTCTCTCTGTGTGTGTGTGTGTGTGTGTGTATCTATATATCTATATGTATATATCTATGTATATATATGTATGTGTGTAGTTGATATATACTGATATCATAGTGAATCTGCCACAAAACCCACAGAAGTTTTTAACTTAAACTCAACCAGAAACAAAAACAAAAACAAAACAAAACCCAGCAAATTATCTACAAGGAAAAGTAGCCCAGCCGCTACAACAATGGAAACCAAAGAAAAGACAGCGGATCAGCGTTCGCAATGTGCTAAGAGAAAACAGCTGGAATCGCATACACGGCAAAATGATCTTTCAAGCGTATCCTGAGAGCATCAGGCAAAATGATTTTCACTCACAAGTGAGTTAATCAATCTCCCTCCCGAATGAAAACAAGAAATAAAAAGGGGGACATGACTGCTCCTAAGGAGTTGAGGTTTTTATTACAGATGTAGAGGAGAGCACAGGCAGAGGCAGAGACATCTGGGAGAGTCCAGAGTGAACATGGACAGACTGAGATGGGCCATGTGGAAGGGGGGAGGAGGGCAAGAGAGGAGCTGCTGATCAAGAGGGGCCAGGAGGGAAAAGGGCCGAAAAACCCAGGTAACCAAAATGGCTGGATTATATGGGGAAGAGCAGCCCAGTCTCTGGGCTGGAGAGTTCAGGGTCGGGAATGGGGTGTGCCAGCCATAGCCTGTAACAGATAGGGACTGAGGGATGCTGGGAGAACCTGGAGGCCAGCTTCAGCTTTGATCTGTTAATAGGCATCTCAGCTGTTGTCCCGGGTTTGAGACCTAACACCTTCGCTAAGAGAAATGATAGAGGTTTGATTTCAAACAAGAAAGCAATCCTGGACACCCGAGGCAAGGAGGGCCAACGTGCAAGGTGAATGTGGGTGTGCATCTTAAGAAACAGTGGACTCATCTTTTCAAATGTCATTTTTTAAAGTAATGGGATTATTACGGTGGAACAAACCCTGGCGAACAGGTGCATGCAGGGCGTGGTCAGAGTCCTTGGTGCAGAAGGGTAACTTCACTGACGCACCTGAAGCTAACCCTGAGCAGAATTAGACTGCGTCGTGTCCAGCCTGGTAGACTCGGAAGGACATAAAATGTCCATAGAGAGAAATGAGTGGGCATCACTCAAAACCAAAATAAAATAAATAGATATGGACAAAAATATAAATGGGATCAACTAGAAGGGTTGAAAGCGATCAAACTTTCCACTTCAGCTTTGTAAAGTCCATTTGATTGTTAAACAATATGTAGGCTTAATAAAAATAAACGCTAACGAGAGATGATGGGAAGACTGGGCATACCGGCAGCGTCGTCCGACCCGGGACTCACTGTGTGGCCGTATAGGCCTATTTTAATACTCGGTTCCCGGTTGGCGGTGGTGTTTGGGAGGTTTAGGAGACACAGCCTCGCTAGAGGAAGTACATCACTGGGGGTGGGCTTTCAAAGCTAAAATCCTCTCGCCACTTCCAGCTTGTTCCCTGCTTTGTGCTTATAGTCAAGGAAGTGAGCTCTCAGCTCCCCCCGTTCCTGCTGCCATGCTGACCCATTATGGACGCTAACCTTCTGGAACCCAAACCAACACAAACTCCTTCTTCTCTAAGTTGTCTCAGTCATGGTGTTTTATCAGAGCAACAGAAAAGCAAGGAATACATCGGGTATCTTTGCGTGACCTAAAGGCTGGAGACCCGGGGAAGTCATTTTGCAAAAACTTTCGCTGAACCCCCAAATGCCCCCTCGGTAGGCGGTCTGTAGCCCTTCAATACAAAGCTGGTTCGTGAGACTCATGAGGAGTGATGTGGGTTGGGGCCCCAGTGACCTTTATAAAGCAGAGGCATGTGAGTGGCTTGTGACTCCACGGCCGAAAGCCTCATGAGATTACTTGAGTTTGGGCTGCTCGGTCTCCAGATGCCCAGCCTCTGTCGGTGCCGTCTGTGGATATAACTAGTGGCCCAGGCCAAGAGAAGAGGCCAGTGAGCATCTCTCCAGAGACAAGATTCACCCTGGGTCAATATTGCTGCACCAGGTGGCCTGAGACCTACAGGCTGAGGTTGCTCTCCACCTCCTTAGTAGGTATCAGCGCTGCCTAGATTGGTAAGAAGTCATTTGGTGTCTCTTTGTGCCTTGGATTCTAGCTTTTTCCCACTTTAGGATCAGAGGCAGCCTCCGGGCAGCCCAGCCACGGCTAGCCCATTTGCCTTGCCAGCCCAGCTTTGTGTCAGAGACAATCATCCAAACCCCATTCAAGCCCACGACTACAGCGTCACACCAACCACCGGAGCTGGCGTGTCTGGACTCAGCCAACCTTGAACAAGGATTCTATTCTTCTGTACTCAGCCAGAACGTCTCCCGGACCATGAATGGAGTTTAAATTAACAAGAGTTATATTGCTTTGCTTGGATATTTTCCCCTCAAGTAGACAGCTTCCACTTCTGTAGCATCTTAATGTTCTAAAACATCTGTTTAGGAACCGGCGCTCGTGAGGGAAACTGGCACAGCCTGGAATCGGATTTCCTAATTAGCAGGTGCTTCAGTGGCGGCTCCTCCAATCCACATCCCCACCCCACACCGCCATCCCCCATCCCAGTGAACGTGTGTGTGTGTGTGCGTGTGTGTGTGTGTGTGTGTGTGTGTGTGTGTGTGTGTTCAGCTAGCTTGTTCCTGAGCAGTGATGGGCCTGTGCCATTTCCTTCTGGAGGAATTCTCACCCCTACCCTCACCATCCAGCCCAGCAGAAGGCAAAATGTCAAGCACAGTCTGGTACCAGCTTGTGTTTGGGGGGGCAGAGCTGAAGAATGAGCCCTTTATTTCCCCATCTCCCCCATTCCAACTCCAGTTTCACTAGCTTGGGTCCAACACCGCCACGTGCTGGATGTTTTCACTTGCCTTGCCTCCTGGGAGGATTGGGACAGTCCTGGCAGATTGATGTTATTATCCTTATCGGGCACATGGGGAAAGCAGGAAGCAGGAAGGGTCAGTGATTGGCCTGTTAGCTGCAGACATGATCTGAACCTAGCTCTCCTGGTACACGCCAGCTTATTCCTCAAGGCTCCAGGCCATTGGCTGGTAGGGCCGAAGGAAAAAACAAAAACCAACCAAACAAACAAAACAAAAATCCCTCTGGCCTTCAAACCAGGCTTTAACCCAACTTGGCCAACCTTGTTTCTCCCTAAGAGGAGTGATGTGGCGTCCATCGCATGGGCTTTGAACCCAGACTCTGTGTGGAGACAGCTGCACATGATTCTCTGGAAGACTGAGCAGGAGGATCTCTAAATTAGCTTCCAGCAGAGATGATGTCTATGGATGCTGGAAGCATGGTAACACAGAGAGTGGAGTGGGCGTGGAGACCGAGGTTCAGGGGAACAAGTCTACTTCTCAGACATGGAGCTGGGGTGATGTTGTGACTTCCAACCGCAAACATCTGATTAATGCCTGGGGCTGTTGATGAGGAAGGACCGCAGAGAGGCTGTGAAGGCGCAATGGAGGATCAGGGTCTGATTTAAAGATTCCAATCTGTCACGAGAGACAGAGCCAGCGACAGGGACACAGACACAAGAGGAAGACAGGATGGAGTTTAAAGCAGGACCTATGAAGAGGAAGGTGGTGTCTGCTGCAGGGCCACAGGAGGCCACCGGCACCGGTCCTGCAGAAAGGCCATTCGGCTGTCTGTGGTGAAGGTCACGTTGCTAGGGTTAAGGCTCATGAGGAGAGGGTCTGCAGCAGTACCACCCTCATCCCTAGCCCTGGAACTCCCCATCCCCACCTCCCTTGAAGCTTCCCCGAGATCCTGAACTTGAAACGCCCCTTTTGAGCTGTGGGTTTGATGCCTTGCCCCTAATTATTACAGATTCCAGCAATGGGGTCTCCCGTTACGAGTTTCTTTGTCATTGTAATGGTTTTCCTAAAATTCGATTGCTCACATAGGGAGGAGAGAAAAGTCGGGGGGGGGGGGCTTTTTTCTCCCCTCCTTTGGTTCCTTTAGTGTGTGGATTGCCACGGACGTGAGAGGAGCAGAACACAGCTCACGGGCCCTTCCCACAGGATGAAATTGTGCTTCTATCCTGAGAGTCAATTACGAATCCCACACATTTCCCTCCCCACAAGGCACTTTTTACAGGAGAATTTAAGGGCCCTCAGTTATCCTTTCAGATGCTGAGTAGGCAGACAGGAGGGCAATTCTTCCCTCTTTAATGGAAGAGGAAACTGAGGCACGGTATCAGAGTCACCAGCCAGGTTAACTTAGAAAACGGTGGCAGAGCAGAGACTAAAGCTCAGCTCTTGATGTCTTTCTCAACGAATCCCAAACGAAACCAGTGGGGGCCCAGAAGAAAAGCCCAGCCAGCTCCTCCTGGATTAATGCACAGTGTGTGACCAAGTCACTTGCTACACCATTGCTTGGTACCATTCACTCTGGCCACTGTTGGCTGGGTTGTCATTGACTCCCTCCTAGTCCTCTCCAAAGGTGACCAGGTCCTTTAGGGATCATAATAACTAACTAATCTTAGCCTTGGAATGACAGGATGGAGGCTCAGGAGGGAGAATTACAGTTCTAAATCCACTATCTAGCTAGTGAGTGGCATGTATAGATTCAAAATATCTGCTCTCACACCAATAACAATGGCTACTATTAAGAAAAACAAAAAGGCAGGAAGGCGGCAGGCAGACAGACAGGCAGACAGACAGGCAGGCAGACAGGCAGACAGACAGGCAGGCAGGCAGACAGACAGGCAGGCAGACAGGCAGGCAGGCAGGCAGGCAGGCAGGCAGACAGACAGACAGACAGGCAGGCAGGCAGACAAACAAGGACCGGTAAGGATGTAGCGAGCCTGGAGTTCATATGTGCTGCCAGGAGTAATATAAACTGGTTCAGTTACCATGGGGACAGTATAGCAGTCCCCCAAAAATGTAAACATAGAGTTCGCATATGATCCAGCAACCCCTCTTCTGGGTGTGCAGCTCACAGGACTGACAGCAGAGACTGGAACAGATAACATGACAGATTTTCACAGCGGCTGTATTCACAGCAGGCAGACGGTGAAAACGATCAGTGGATGGCTGCTTTCACAAGATGTGGTATAGGCAGACGGTTACCGATATAAAGCAACCCTAAAAAACTAAGTGAAACAAGCCAGACACAAAAGGACAAATACCGAACGAGTCCACCCATGAAGTACTTGGAATAAAAACTTCATCCAGATGGAAAGTGGACCAGAGGTTACTCGGGGCTTGAGGTCAGGGATTATTACTTAAGAGTTTCTATTTGGGATAAAAAGTTTCTGGAAACGAATGTGATGGTGGCTATAACATTGTGATTGTTGAATGGCACTTAGAAATGGTTCAAATGGTAACTTTCATGTTAGGTGTATTTGGCCACTTTAAAAACCAGAACACATATTTTTACTGAGCACCAGCCATAGGCAAGACACTTGAGGGCTGCCAGGATGACTCAAACAGAGATGTTGCCTCAAGGGCTGAGTTGTGAGTCCTTCTGGGGTATGAGTAACTGCCCAGAGAAGCAGAGCCTGTGCCCCGGGAGTCTGAGAGGTAGGACTGGAGCTGAAAAGCCCTCCTTGCACCCAGAGCTGCCGGGGGCCTTCCCCAGCGGGGCCTCACAGCTTTCCCCCTCCCAGGAACCTTCCAAAATGAGGGGTATTTCAGACCAGATGGCCAAGGGTCGGATATTCTAGGGGCAGGCAGGAACCTGGGGGTGTGGGAGGAAGGTGGTTGTAATCTCCCCAGAAAGGCGGCCGCCTACCCTGCTCGGCTCCTCCAGCAGGCTGTGTTTTGAACTGTTGCTGCGGATGTAATGATTTTGGGTGGAGAACGGTTAGGAGCCAAATGAGTTTGTGTGAACAAAAGACTCAGCCGTCAATGTGGACAGTCCAGGGCTCTTGGGGACTTTTGCTTCCTTCCTTGTTCTTACCCTAAAAGGAGTAGCCCTTAGAAAAACCATACACATTGCAAAGCCTTTGGACGTAAAGTCTGAGGATGACATTTAAAAAAAAAAAAAAAAAAAAAAAAAAAAAA
>CABHPP010134793.1:0-22794 GCA_902168425.1 Peromyscus attwateri
GAAGCCGTTAAAGTGCGACACTCCACAGTGTGTAACTATTTGTAAGCAAATATATCACGGGACTGGCGTTTTACAATTCATCAGTTCATAACAGCTAAGCAGTAATAAAGCCACTGTGCTTACCCAGCACAGGATCATGACCGGGCATATATTTAGAAAGTTCCAAGGAGACTATAATTGGATGCTACTGCAATCCCAATAGAAAAGAAATTCACTTGCAATTTCATTAAAACTCTTTCTACAAATTATTCTCCTTTCTGGCCACTTTTGATACAATTTTCCCATGCTGTTATTCTTCATTTGAAAGTAAAAGCGTATTCATAGACGCATTGTTATAAAACGTAAATAAGATTACTTACAAAATTGTGCTTAGGCTGATTATATGTGCGTGCATGTGTATATATGCATACATGTTTGTGTTCATATATGAGTGCCTGTACATGTATGCCACACAGATAGAGGCCAAAGATGGACTGTGAGTATCATTCCTTGGGTCTCACTAGGACCTGAGGCTTGTGAATAGACTAGGTGCACAGGCCAGTGAGCTTCAGGGATCCTTCTGCCTTTGTTTCTCCAATACTGATATTATAAATTCCTGCCACTCTGGCCAGCTTCTTACATGGATTCCGGAAATCAAACTCAGGTCTTCATTATTGTATGGCAGACAATTTACCAACTGAGTTATCTTTCTAATCCAGGTTTTCATTTTTTTATATTAATTTATCAATTTTACCTCCTGACTCTGCAGTTTCTACTCCCTCCTCTCTTGGATATCCACAAAACATGGCATATCTGTAGCTGAAAGTTTTTCTGTTCCCACCTGGCTCCTGCGGTCCCATGGTCCTGCAGCTACTCAGACCCAAACGAACACACAGAGGCTTAATATTAATTAAAACTGCTCAGCCATTAGCTCAGGCTATCTACTGACTAGCTCTTACATTTAAACTCAGCACATTTCTGTTAATCTATATGTTGCCACATATTCTGTGGCTTTATCTGTGTGCCATTACATGCTGCTTCCTGGACGGCAGGCTGACACCTCCTCACTCAGCCTTCTTCTTCCCAGAGTTCTCCTTATTCTGCTTATCCTGCCTATACTTCCTGCCTGGCTACTGGCCAATCAGCGTTTTATTTATCAATCAATCAATCAGAGCAACACATTCACAGCATACAGAACATCCCATAGCACATATCAAGTTTCAATAAGACTAAACACTTCCCCTTGTATTAAGGCCTGGCAAGGCAACCCAGAATAAGAAATAGGTTCCCAAAAGCCAGCAACAGAGTCAGAGCCAAGCCCAGCTCCCACTGTTAGGAGTTCCACAAGAAGACCAAGCTACACAACTGGCACATATTTGCAGAGAGCCTAGATCAGTCCCACGCAGGCTCCCTGGTTGTCAGTTCAGTCTCTGTGAGCCCCTATGAGCCCAGGTGAGTTGATTCTGTTGGTTTTCTTGTGATATCCTTGACTCCTCTTGCTCCTACAATCCTTCCTGCCTCTCTTCAACAGGTTTCCTCAAGCTCAGCATAATGTTTGGTTGTGAGTCTGGGCATCTGTTTCCATCAGTTACTGGGTGAAATCAAGCCTCTCTGATGGCAATTGGAATAGGCACCACTCTATGAGTATAGCAGAATATCCTTAGGCATCATTACATTGACAATTTCTTTCTTCATTCATGCTTGTTTCTATCCTAGATCTCTGGACCATTCATCCTCTGGGTCCTGGTGTTCCAGGCAATGTCAGGGGTGGGCTCACTCTCTAGGCATGGGTCTGGACCAGTCATTGGTTGGCCACTCCCATAAACTCTGTGCCACCCTTACCCCCATCATATCCCATAGGCAGAATAGACTGTAGGCCAAAGGTTATGTGGCTGAGTTGGTTTCCCAATCCCTCTACTGGACGTTTTGCCTGGTCACAGGAGATGGCCAGTTCAGGCTACGTATCCCCTATTGCTAGGAGTCTTAGCTAGGGTCATCCTTGTAGATTCCTGGGATTTCCCACTGCACCAGGTTTCTGCCTAACCTTGAAATGCACCCCCATTCCAGTTGACTCTTTCAGTACTCTCCCCCTCCACCACCCAACCTGATCCCTCATGTTCCCATCCCCACCCCCCCACCCACCCCTGTCCACCCACGAAATCTCTTCTATTTCCTCCTCCCAGGGAGATCTGAGTGTCTGCTTCCCCATGAGTCCTTCTTATTACCAATCCTCTCTGGGGCTGTGGATTGTGGCATGGTTCTCCTTTACTTTTAGGTTGACTCTTTTTAACCAAGTAATAAATTATTCTTACCTAAGGACTCGTTAAACCTATCCATGTTTATTTATTCTTATGGCTAGCTGTCTATGATTCATCTGTTAATAAATTAACTTAAGTAACAAGAAGCTTGCAAGGAGGTTGTGTTTCTGTGCAACAAAGCACCAGGACAGCCTACTTGCCTCTCCCCTCTTCTCTGCCACCTCGTGGTGACCACTACTCTCCTCCCAACTACTGTGAAATAATGGTTTTAGCTTCCACAGTGAGACAAAGCATTGCTTGTCTCTTTGTGCATGGACTACTTTGTGTAGTAATATCTACTTTCATTCATGTTGTCTCAAATGACAGAATTTTATTCTTCGTTATGGCTGAAGAGTATTTTGCAGCCTGTATTTGCAACATTTCCTTGATCTATTCATTGGGTAGTAGAAATGTAGGTTGTTTCTGTTTCTTGGCTACTGTGACTAAGGCGACAATAAACGTGGGATGCACATATCTCTTTGACATACTCACTTTGTGGCTTTGGATAGCACTGTGCTCAGAAGGAGCATTGCTGGATCATGTGGTTATTCTATTTTTAATATTATGAGGAATCCCACACTGTTTTTTCATAGTGGTTATAGTATCTTACATCTCCACCAATAATGTTCAAGACTTCCAATTCTCTACATCTTCATCAGCACTTTTATCTTTTTAAAAATACTAATTCTAGGCCGGGTGGTGGTGGCACATGCCTTTAATCCCAGCACTCGGGAGGCAGAGCCAGGCGGATCTCTGTGAGTTCGAGGCCAGCCTGGTTTACAGAGTGAGATCCAGGACAGGCACTAAAACTACACAGAGAAACCCTGTATTGAAAAAAATACTAATTCTGTTCTATTTCCCCTTCATAGTGAGATTCATGCATAGCCCCTTGAGCCCTCCTTGTTACTTAGCTTCTCCGGGTCTGTGAATTGTAGCATGGTTATCCTTTACTTTACAGCTAATATCTACTTATGAGTGAGTACATACCATGTTTGTCTTTCTGGGTCTGGGTTACCTCACTCAGGATATTTTCTAGCTCTATCTATTTGCCTGTAAATTTCATGAGGTCATTGTATTTAACAGCTGAGCAAATGTGTAAATGCACCACATTTTCCTAGTCCATTCTTTGGTTGAGGGACATCTGGTCTGGATAGGAGGGGTGGGAATGGGAACAGGAGGCTTTGAGAGGTGTGGAGAGAAAGAGTACTGGGAGAGACAACTGGAATCTGGGGACATCTCTGGGACAAGCTAGAAACCTAGAAAAAATATTAATGCTTACTAGAGGTGATATCTCATTGAGAATTTGATTTGTCGCCCTGGTGATTACTGATGTTGAATGGTTTTCCATCTATTTATTTGTTGGTCTAGTTTAGGTCAGTTGCATGTTTAAATCAGGGCTATTGTTTCAGTGTTTTGCTGTGCTCACTCTTGCTGTCTCTGGTCTCCTCCTCCCATCCCATTCGCCCTCTGCCATGACTTTTTCCGTTTTCTGAAATACTCTGGATATTGACCCTTTGTTGCATACACTTTCTCCTGTTATGATAGGTTGTCTCTTCATCGTATGATTTCTTAACATTTAAATGCGTAGTTTGCAATGTTCTTCAAAATGTTGTGTTCTTCAAAAAAAAAAATGTTTCTAGATGACTATTTAAATGCATAGTTTGCAATGTTCTTCAAAATGTTGTATTCTTCAAAAAAAAAAGTTTCTGGATGACTACAGTGGTTTCAATGAAAATGGTCCCCATAGGCTCATAGGGAGTAACACTATTTGAAAAGATTAAGACATTTGTCCCTGTTGGAGTAGGTGTGACCTTGTTGGATGAAGTATGTCACTGGGGGTGGGCTTTGAAGTTTCCAAAGACTCAGCCAGGCCCAGATGTTTTTCACTCTTTCTACTGCCTGCAGATCTGGATATAGAACTCTTTAGCTACTATGTCTTTGAGAGTGCCAGCATGATTCCAGCCATGAGGATAATGCACTAAACCTCTGAAACTGTAAGCAAGCCCCTGTTAAATGCTTTCCTTTATAAGAGATGCCATTGTCATGGTGTCTCCTCATAGCAAGAGAACTTTGACTAAGACAATGGCTTTAACCTGTAATCTCCATTCCCAAACCCGAGTGTTGTCAACTTTATATGCCACCATTATTGAGGGCAGTACTCAGACTCTGACTTTGTTTACCTGTGTACCTGTGTCCCAGTCATCAGCCAGTCCTCACTTAGCTCTGTTGCTATTCTGCTTTGCTGTGTGCTCCAGAGTGGTGCCAGAAGAAACCTGTGATTTTTAGACACCCTTGCTGCAACAGTTGTGGAAGGAGAGATGTTTACCACCGGGAAAGCCAGGAAACGGTACTTCATGGCGGGATCTGTCTGTTTGGAAACTGAGCATCTTCACTGCTCAGGCAGTCTCAGTCCTGACTAAACCTGTGGGTCTGCAAGACACTTCTGTGGAGGGTCTACGTGTCAGCACAAACTGTTGGCCTGGGTGAGTCTCTGAAAACTACAACAGCCAAGATGCTTCCTGCCTAGACCTTGGATTCATTTCTTCATTCTCACAAACCTCACTTTAGCATTAGCTCTGAGAACCCTCCCTACTTAGCCATTTTCCTTCCCTTCTTTATCTATAATAGGTGCTACCTATAAGGCCCAGGGCAACTTGACTACACTGCTGCCATGATAGGCTCAGCGGAGACCAGTCAGAGAGTAGGCCTAAGTTTCTGTTTATTCTAAGACAACATTCGATTCCAGAAAAATTCAGAAACTGACACCACCTGGAATGGGCCAATCAGCATCCAGGGGGAAAATACCTAACATTCCATCCATCATAGATAACATCACGAGATATCCCTATCCCCTTTCACCAACACACCCCTAGACAAATGTCAGCCAATCAGGGGCCCTGAAACTTGGAAATCCCCCTCACCCCAACCTCAACTATGATAAAAAAAACTCTACCCCAACTGGGCTCAGGTCTCTCTGATCATACCACTGCATCGAACAGACAGGGTCGAAGCTCAAGCTCAAATAAAGACTCCTTGCTTTTGCATATGAACTCAGACTCCTTGGTGGTCTCTAGGGGATTCTGCGACTTGGGCATAACACTACCACCACCCCAAGACGTCCCTTGAACTTCTAGACCCATCTTGATATCTACTTCTCAAGGAACAGGAGCTTACACATCTTCAGTTGCTTCCAACTACCTTCAGCCAGTGGGGCACACTGGAGGGAG
Organism: Peromyscus attwateri; assembly: GCA_902168425.1. NCBI lineage: Eukaryota > Metazoa > Chordata > Mammalia > Rodentia > Cricetidae > Peromyscus > Peromyscus attwateri. The sequence continues at coordinate 5,504 of CABHPP010134793.1, forward strand.
ATTGGAGAGAACACGGAGAAGCTGGAACACTGCTCTCCCCCTAATTCTGCTTCCAGGAGATCCAGTGGCATCAGCAGTTTAACATACTGTCAGGAGTTTGTTTGTCTCACTGTCCTTTATCTCTCTAAGTAACCCGTTTTTGAAAGTGGCTAACAAGCACTCTTTTATTTATTTATTTATTTGTTTGTTTGTTTGTTTATTTGTTTGTTTATTTAACGTGGTAAATGAACTCTTATTGCTCCCATGGTCTCAATAGAGGGAAACTTGGTTCTCTGGTTATCCAATGGTTTCCCTTCAAACTGCTTTCTGAAATGGGCTTTTTTTTTTTAAAGCTGTCCATCCTATTCTTCTAATATATTTATAGTTTGTATACTCTGATTTCTCCTCATATAGTACACATCTTTTACTTTTTAATAATATATTAATAGTTTCTACGGCCCTAATAACATACCTGAGGCGAGGTACTTGAGAAATGATGGAGATTTAACAACGTTCTTTTGAGACATAGTTCCATGGAAACACATTAATCCCAAGAGTAATGACTGGATGTCCTCCACGTATAGGTCCCACCACTTTGAACATTATCAATCCTGGGAACAAGATCGGCATATGAAACCTTTTGAGACACACTCAAAAATAACCAAACAAGAGTGTATCATAATAGGCTAACACCCTTTTTCCTTAGTAATGAGTACCTCGTGCTGAGAGCATCCTTTCTGCTGCCCAGCCATCAGCCTTTAGGCTCACAGAAGAAATTTTGTTTCTACCAGTCAAGACTCTTTTCAGGAGGTTTTAGGAATGGAAGGAAGACAAGAAATCTTTTCAACTAGGGTATTCCAAGACTCTGGAGGCTTTCATTGCTAGGAACTATGAATAAAGCCAATACCAAATGAGGCTGTGTTGAAAAATAGTCTTTGACCTAGCTAAATGACTCCATGAGTAAAGGCACTTGCTGCCAAGGCTGGTGATCTGATTTTAATCCCTGGGACCCCCAAACAGTCATCATCTAATATCTATATATATGCCATGGCACATGTGGCTCATAATAATAATAATAATAATAAATGTAATAAAAGTAGTCCTTGGTGACATTTTTAAAATTTTGGGTTGTATATGCAGATTTTTTTACTTCAAAGTCCAGTCTAACTCACAAAATTCTCAAATTATGACATTATATTTTTTTGTCCTGCCTTTACAAAAGAGAGATTTGGGTAAAGTAGCAGTAGAGGTGGGCTCATAAAGTCAGCTCTGGGTCACGAGATCAGAGAAGGAGGACAAATCTAGGTGTAAACACTTGCTGAAGAGTGAGGAACTTGAAAAATGTGACAGCCCACACAAGGTGACTTGCTTCTGTCAATTCATTCGAGTTCTTGCTCATTCTGATGATGTCTATAGCATCTGCTCTTCTTACGTTGTCGTAAATCCCCGACTCTTCACCGTCAACCCTTGGCTTGTCTACCTCCTAGTGCTGATGTCTATAACTAAGCTCTCTAGCTTAATTAAACTCTGTTTATGAAACAATGTTATTTGTGGGAGAAAACAAATGAGACTGTAAAAGTCTATGAATAATTTCAGGAAGTGACAGCCAAATCATTGCAATGGTTCTCTAGATTTTGAGTGACTCGCTAGAGCGTATGTTTCCTTCAGTGCTACTTGTTATGTTAGTTTAAGTCATAAATATGGCCATATCATGAACAGAGAGGTCTCTGACAGGTACCAGCTTCAGCTAGCATTACATCTCAATAATTTTTTTTTTGGATTGCATACATTTGACTCAGATTGGAAAGATTTTCTATCAGATGCATTCTCTGAGTTTTTAGAAATGAGCTAGTCACCCACTGGCTTTCTGCTTCAATTTTCTGCCTGCGTGTTTTGTGAATTGCCATACACAGTTCCTGTGGCAGTCCACTTTCAGGAGAACTAATCAGGATTGCATAATAACTATACTACTGTCTTCCAAGGACAGTGTCCTCTGCCTGAGTCATGATCAAAACACCAGCATGTGCACTACCAAGTAGAGGTCTGCTCAACTCAGTTAGAACTTTTGAGAAGAAACAAAGAGAGTGGCATGCTCTGCTTGCTCAGAATGAACCATCTCAAGTCTCTAATTCTTAAAGAGGAGGGTGGTGGCACATGCATTTAATCCTAGCACTCGGGAGATAGAGGAAGAAAGATCTGGAGGAGGAGTTTGAGGCCAGCCTGGTCTACAGAGAGAGTTCCAGGACAGCCTGGGATATACAGAGAAATCCTGTCTCAAAAAACCAAAATGATGATGATGATGATGATGATGATGATGATAATGATGAAAACAATAAATAAAATTAAAATGGCAACATACCCAGCTCTGGAGCTTCCAGCTAGAGGGCGCTGGCCTCTCACTTTAGAAGAATGAGTTTATATGGACAAATGCAAAAACATCATGGCATCTTCCCCTACATACAGTGGTTGCAACTTCACTATCTCCTTAGTGTCAAGGAACATTGAAAATCCTTGTGTGCTTTTTATCTTAACTACCTCAGGAACACCAACATTCCCAGTGACATTAAAACATATTTGCATTACTGTTTCTGTATAGTTTGGTTGAAAAGTTGTTTTCTCAATTGACTTCTTCATATTATAATTATTTGAAGAGAGTTTAAGATAGTGGGCATTAGAAACTATGATTTCAATATGCATCACCTCGTAACTTGTAGACATGTATTGTGAAGTCTATTTCCTATGGGATGACTGCATGAGAAAGGCATGGTCATGCACAGAGGTGTCTACTCCTGCTGGGCATGTTTTCTTTCATAGCCACTGTGTGGCTTATATAAATTCTTTTATTTAATGATAATGAAAAGCCTAAGTCTTGGTATCCTCGAAATATTGGTTCAAACACCTATGTTGCAAAGAGTCAAAAACAAAATGACCCATTCACAAAATGTGATCTGAACACAGAGTTCTCAAAAAAAAAAAAAAGAAAAGAAACAAAAATAGCTGCGAAGTATCTCAAAAATGTTTATTGTCCCTCACAATCAGGGAAATGCAAATCAACACAACTCTGAGATTTCATCTTACCCCAGTCACAATGGCAAGTATCTACAGAACAACAGACAACAAAGGATGAAGAGGATGTGGTGAAAGGAGAACCTTTATTTACTGCTGGTGGGATTGCAAACCTGTCCAGCAACTCTGGAAGTCAGTGTGAAGAACCCTCAAACATCTCAGAGTAACTCTACCATATGACCCAGTCATATCACTTCTCAGCGCATGCCCAAAGGACTCAGCATCCTCCTTCACAGATACTTGCTGGTCTACGTTTATTGCTGCTCTATTCATAATAGCTAGGAAATGGAAACAACCTAAATGTGCTTCAGCTGTTAAATGGATAAGAAAAATGGGTTACGTACATATTATGGGATGCTATTCAGTTGCAAAGAAAAATTAAATTTGCAGGCATCATACTGAGTAAGAAAACCCAGAACCAGGAAAATCTCTCCCATGTTCCCTCTCACTTGTGGACCATAGCTCCAAATCTTCAGATGTGAGCACATAACCTGAACTAACTGTAGAAACTAGGAAAGTAAAAGAAGACCATGGGAGATATATGAGAGTAATAGAGAAAGGAATAGCAGGATATAAGTGATTTGAAGAGGGAAATGGAAAAAAAAAAGAGGGGGCTTTAATTAGAGAGATATGTGGAAAAATGTATAAGGACAAAAAAGGGTAAAATAGTAGTAAGGACATCTGAAAAAGTCACAAGGAATCATATTACTACCTATCTACCTAAATTTACATAAATTTAAAAATTATGTAAATATATATAAGTCTGTGTATATATATATATACATATACATTCACATGCATGTGAATTGTACAGTTTAAATGAAAATTTTCATCTGGGCTGACAATACTCTCCCCAGGTGCCACAGACTATCTTAAAAAAAACTTCCAACACCAGGCATAGGAAGTTCCCTTTTGAGTTGCTAGTCAGAGCTGTCCCTATTGCTGAAGACACTATGCACTCCAGACTCCAGATCCCAAGGACCTGAGATGGATCTAACCTGAAAGCCTTCTCCTTGAAGAGTAGCTTCCATGGTACCAGAAGGTGTCATGGAAACTTCCATGGGCAGAATACAAACAATAGCCCTATCAAAATACGACACCTACAAACTTCAACAACCCTAAGTGTGCAGTAGTGGTACACATGCCTTGGCAAATAGCTCTCTCATTGGATTTAAGACCCACCCAACAAGAAGGAGACCATGCCTGGTAGTGGAAACCTAGCCAGCTCCCTAGAGCTAGTCGAGTCATGAATCTTGAAGAAGAAGCTACAACTGCCACATTATTAAACCAGCATAACCACTGACTTTATTCTGAATGTTTATCTTTATACCTACAGATAAATGGAGCTCTCTCCTCACCCCATTCAAAAAGATTTCTCTTTGTAGCAGATGGGGGCCATTACAGAAAACCACAACTAATCAAAATGAAGAGCACAAGAGAGTTCATGGTGCCCAGTCCTGTCTGACAGACACAACTCCTGCTTCTAAGGTTCAGGGATCATTGCAGAAGAGAGGATGAAAGATTGTAAGAGCCAGAGGATCAGGAAGTTTTCTGTGAGATTGTGTCTCCTAAAAACATCAGAGGGGCTACACTCATGAATTCTTACCAACATGGCAGCCTAAACAATACCTGAACAATGATGATACTAGTGAGCGTAACAGCATGGAAAAGGGAAAGCTCGCAGGGCCTCAGCCCTACTCACAGAAGTATGGGCAACTGTGGGATGCCAAAAACAAGAGAACTGGTCTTCACAAAGCAAGTGCACTCAGTGGTTATCCAATGTCAAGTGATCAGCTTGGATATCATATACATATATATATATATATATACATATATATATATACAGGTAAAATTTGTGGACTGAACAGGTTGTATTTTTAATATGTTTAGGAATATATATATAAACATATATATATAATATGTTTAAGAATATATATATATATATAAACAATTAAAGAATAGGAGGTCGTAAATTTGAGAGAAAGCAAGGGGGCATCATAGGAGGGATAGGAAGGAAGAAAGGGAAAGGATAAAATGATACAATTATGTTAAAATCTCAAAAATAAAATATTATTAAAAATCTCATATAGAGAGCTACTTATACATGGTGCCACCTTAGACTGTTAAAAAATATTTCCTGGTGATCATTCTCCTTGTAGGGATAGCAAAAACTGCTTAGTGGGTTGCTAGAGATTAAAATAAGTATGTAAGGTCATAATTATTGTGTGGCACACAGGTCATAATTATTGACTATGTCCTCACCATCAACAGTAGAACCAGTAGCTATTATTCCTGCCTGGAGCTACTTATATGCATCTTTATACCATGATTGTCTTGCACACATTCCCACTTTCCCACTCCTCTTTGGATGAAGGAACCAAGGTCCAAGATAAACTAAATGATGACTAGTGTGTGTGTGTGTGTGTGTGTGTACACATGCGTGTGTTTTGGAGCTACATATGTCCAAGTGGAGTTCCCACTCTTTCCATTAATTTATACATATACATTATAATTTGTGCTGATATAAGGGATTGCATTTTTCTTCACCCCAAAACAACTTGGGTACATCTTTGCTCACACAAATTATGAAAGCGGGTGATTCGTTTGGGTAAAACAGTATTTTTGTGCCATTGAAATGGAGATAAACACACAGCACAATAGAGTTGTGCCAGTAAGGTACTGAATACACACACGTATGGACATATGCACATATCCATGGCAATAATGTTAATAATATGATTTAATCTTGAACATCAAGTACTATGTTAAGTTTTTAAAGTAGTAAGAAAGACTAATGACTCAGATATCTTTCTTTTCCTGTAACTTTTTTAGTGTTGCCAGTTTTTAACTTTCTGTACAGACTTGTATTTCCCTAGAGGATCTGTCTGTACAATTAGGATGTTCTACTTTGTTGAAAAATAAAAGAGTATTATATAACTGTGGCCTCATTTATATAACAGGGGTTGCTGTGGTTTGTGTTTAACACAGGACAGAGCTTCAAGAAAGTTTTTTAGAAAATGTAGCAGGCATTGTACCAGCTAAAACAGAACAAATTTGGATGTATCCCATCTTCCTGCCAGGGATTAGTCAACATGATTACACCTTTCTGAGAAATATAGATTAAGATATGCAAGCAGTGTTTAATGCCATTTGCAATGGTAGTCACAATGTGATAGTCACCTGTCCAAAAGTAGTTGGATATTTTCAAAATTTTATATTTTATTTTTCATGTATACATTCCACCAACATAATGTAAATGATTAGTGGATAAGCAAGAGACAAAAGATTGCTTATATTTATTTCATGCCAGGAGAGAGCAATGTAAAACATTTTGGCTTCATTTATATATTGGTTAATTTAATTTCAGTGCGAGATTGTGTGTGTGTGTGTGTGTGTGTGTGTGTGTGTGTATGTGTGTGTGTATGTGTGTGTGTGTGTGTCTGTGTCTGTGTGCATGTGTCTGTGTGCATGTGCAAACACTTTCTGACAATTCCAAGAATACAGGCACAAGGAGACATGACAGGAATATTTTTTTGCTAATCCTTGCCAAGTCCACTCTGACAGGACAACTGGTAAACCTACAGCCAGGAGGTATGCCTTTCAGCTCTCCTGAAGGCATGCTAACTGCTTTGTCAAGCTTTCTGTAAACTTTGCCACTTCAGTACTTGCCTGGAGACCACCACCAAAGTCATCAGAGAACATTAAAAATATTTAATTAAGGCATGTAACATTATATCAAATTATCTTGCAAAGGAGCTTGTTTGAAATGAGAAGCACCTCACCCCACCCCCCATTTCTTACTTTAAAAAGCTCAATGGCCTCATTCTTACTATGGAAATCCATGCTTTAAAATAACGTCTTCTGAAGCTCTCTGAAGTATAGAAGAGGACTCACACATTTATATATGTGTAAAATATTTCTTCCTGCTTTTTTGATGTTTACACAAAACTAAGAGAACAGTTCTAAACATGGAGTTCACACCTAACTTTGAACAAACTTGTAGTTTGTCATTTGTATCTACAAGTTCAAATCTACCACTCCCTATCTGTGATGTTGAGCAAAGTTCTTGTCTTTCTTACATCCTAGTTTATTTCGGTATTCTTTATTTAGTAAGAAAAATAGTAACATAATCTACCACCTTAATTTATAAAGAACATAAGTCAGTTTATTGAAGGGTTTTAATAAAGTACATAAGCCGTATTGTTCAATTAATGGTTGATTACAAGAAAAAAGTATGAAATAGGGAAAGAGAGGTAACTTGAGCTTCAGCTCTTACATTTCTAGTTTAATCACATGTAGAGGTTGAAGCAGCTGGAGAAAGGATGCTTTCTAAGGGGTGGAATGTTAAAAAGAATTAGGCAAGCACAAATGAATAAATATTTCAGAAGCTCATAAAAATTACATAACACCACCATGAAGTTTTAGTTGTGCAGTAATTTTAATTTCTCTGCCTTTCTTTTCTTCACAGAGTGTCTCTTCCCTTTAAAGAAGCAATTCTCAGAGATCATAATAATTTTTCGGTTGTAGAAACTAAGCTGAAGAGAGGGGAGCTAACTTTAAGAACCTAGAATTATGCTAACTAACTCTTCCTATGCCCGGCAAAATCATAACTACGTCTATCCGGCATCAGTGTCTCACGCCTCCTCCTCATAGACCAGTGCCAAAGGAATCCCCAAACATCCAGGTACTGTTTTCCTTTGCTGTGACGAATGTTGTAGCTTTGGTACCTCCTGTTTCTTCTCAACTGGAAAGGACATTTATTTCTACCCTGCTCATAGTTTATCTCCCTCTCACTAGAATGCATATTCTACTATTAAATCTAAAACTGTCTGGACAGGCTGTTACAATGCCTCATGGAGAAGAATGTTGGCTGCTTCCTCACATGAAAAAGACCTAACTCAGGGAAAGGTCTGACAGGTGGCTCCCTGACAACATTGTTTTCTGACACTACCAAACACTTTCTGTGTGCTGAGTGCTACAGCAGATGAATTTCCTGGTTCCTTTTCCTCTTCCTCTGCCTTTTTATGCAGTGAAACTCCATTTCCATTTTCATTTGGAACTGTTGGGATTGTCTTCTATGTTGACTTCCCGTACAACTAAATTCTGTAGGGGAATTGCAAGGAGGGGGGGTGCCCTATAGTGCCACTTAAAAAAAAAGTCAGCAAGAACACCTTAGCTTCTCTTTCAGATTATTTAAGTTGTTATGTAATAAATATATTGGATTCTTAGAGGCAGGTTATATGCTGTTACTGCAGTGCTACCAAAGAACTGTAATATATAACTATAAGGGGCTGAACAGATTGCAAGTCTCCTGCTCAGTGTTCATCTAATCATATTTAATCCCTAGGACAGTCTTATAATGAAAATAATATAATAAAGAGCATGAGTCTGAGCAATATAATTTAACAAAGATTTAGAGAAATGAAGAAGTGATTTGAGGTTTCAAATACTGCCTTAATAGAAAGTTTTCAAGCATGTTTTTATTCAATAGTATTTTCATGGGGAAATTCCATGTGTCAACAGATGGATTAGTGGTACATTGGCTGAGTAAGGTATTGTCCTAGCACTAGAAATAGTCCAGACAAGAGAATAGACACAATCCCTGGATTCAAAGAGCTACTTATCTGTTGTGGAATATTAGTTAAAGATGTGTTGCATTCTTTTATGTTGCATTTGATTAACTCTGTGAAGCTGTGTTACTTTGCCTGTCTAAAACACCTGATGGTCTAATAAAGAGCTGAACAGCCAATAGCTAGGCAGCAGAAAGGATAGGTGGGGCTGGCAGGCAGAGATAATAAACAGAAGGAGAAAAAGAGGACATTGAGGAGCAAGAAAAAGGAGAAGGAGAGGAGGACACTGCGGCCAACCACCCAGCTACACAACCAACCATGGAGTGAGAAGTAAACAAAAGTATATAGAATAGATAAGGATAAAAGTCCAGAGGCAAAAGGTAGACAGGATAATTAAGAAAAGCTTGCTAGAAACAAGCCAAGCTAGAGCCAGGCATTCATAAGAAAGAATAAGCCTCCATGTATTTATCTGGGAAGGAAGGCCCCCAAAGAGTAAAGAGCAAAGAGTAAAAAAAAAAAAAAATCCAACTACACTCATTGGTGAAGATGACAGACATTTAAAAATCACAATTAGGCTTGGAGACATAGCTCAGTCACTAAAATGCTTGCCATATAAGCAGATGGACCTGAATTTGAATTCCCAGCACTCACATGAAAAGCTAGGCATGGTGGCACACATCTGTGATCTCAAGTGTTGAGAAAACAAAAATAAAAGGATTCCTGTGGTTTATTCTCAGGCAGTCTGTTTGGTCAATTGGTGAGCTCCATTTTCAGTGAGAAACACTGTTTCAAAAAAAAATAAGCCAGAGAACAACTAAGTAAGATATTTAACATCAGTCTCTGGTCCCCACACAGTCATGCATGCATATGCACACGCACATGGACACACACACATGAATAAACACACACACACACACACACACACACACACACACACAGGAATGACAGTTAATGAGGTGTGCCAGGTATAGATAGGTGTTCAAAAAGGACTAAATAGAGAAACAGAAGTCCAGTTCTACTCCACCCCCTGCCCAAATAAGAGGAAGAGTCTTTCATGTCAACATAATACAAAAACAAATTAAATTTCAAATATTATAATGCCAAATGTAATGTTATTATAAATTATAATATGCAAAACACATATATGCAATGATATTGATAAGTTTTTTGCACCCTGATAGGCCTCTCTGCCAACACAGCAATCCAAATCAGATCAAATTAAGAAAAGGCCGGGTTTAATGGGTAAAGTGTTTTCGGGTGAATCCCTGGCCCCTCAGAGAGGAGATAGGGACAAGAGACTGGAAGAACCACGTGTCTGTTTTCTAGGATGCAGCTTATATACCCTGTGGGAGTGGTCTTGAGCCTCTCTGGGAGAGGAGCTGTTTGGTGGGTTTCGAAGGGGCGGTTTTGGGGAAAGAAATGGGGGAGGGGAGTTGAGGCAGATCTTCCACCAGAACAGATATAACATGGAAAATCAATATAGGAACTATCAAGCTTGTTGTACTTTCATTGAAAATGATTTTTTCTAAAAGTTGCTTGATTTGGGTAAAGTGACCATGACCATTTGGAAACCTACTATTGTAGAAGCTTCCTAAAACATGAACATATAGGTACATGTTTTGATGTCCCAGAATAAAGTAGTCACATTGTTTTCTGTTGTGATTTTACTCCTCTTATAACTGAGATAGGAGTTTACTACACTCTAGGTTTTGTAGACTGAATACAAAATAAACTGCTTAATCATTATGACTACGTTGCCTATTGAATATTTTTAACTCTTGAAACTTTCTGAAATTTCAAGTTAGAAGCAGGTCTTATCAGTCTTAAGTGGTTCACTTGAGATGTGAGAGCCTTTGGCAGTTGATGATGTATGGCATCGAGAATCCAAACGAGGCAAGACTTGAAGCTTAAGAAAGCTGAGGCCATCAAACCTTGAAAGACCAATAATCCAGAAAAAGAAGAGATTAAAGGGAAGTGAGAATAATATTTGTTCCTCTCTTTTCTTTTGGACTTTTGCTGGCTTTGTGTGGTGTGGTGTGTGTGTGTGTGTGTGTGTGTGTGTGTGTGTGTGTGTGTGTTTTCACTTGGAAAGTGAAGGATGGGATTGTGAAACAATGAAAACAATAACAGAATATATATATATATATACAGAATTTTATCAGCTGGTGAATCTAAGGGGGAAAATGTGAGCTTGGAATATTCTAAGTTTTAAAAAAGGCATAGAAAAGGCCTGGAATTTGGGAGATAAAAAATCTCTGTGTTGCTATACCTTATTTCAGAATAAAAATTTCCAGAAGATTAAAAGGAATATACCTCAACATAATAAAGGTAATATACAACAATCCCCACAGCCAATTTCATGCTAAATGGAGAACAATTCAGACAATTCCCACTAAAATCAGGACCAAGACCAAGGATGTCTACTGACTACTCTTGTCCAATATAGTCTTAAAAGCCATTTGGAAACCTACTCTTGTAGAAGCTTCCTAAAATATGCACATACATGTATATGAAAGGAGTTAAAATGGAGTTACCTTATAAAAAGAACAATGTCTCTACCAGATAACACAGACTGTCAAACCAAAAGTCCCATGCTAGGTATGGGATGCCTGTCTGTGAGCTGTTGGTCAGTGTGGTTTCATAGGTCTCCCAAACATTGTAAGTTATTGCCATTGCTCTTGGCTGTCCTACAAAACTTGGTGGTAAGACTGTATTGCTGAAGACAACACATACTTGACTCATAGGACATGGGAAATCAAGCTGGCATTTCATCCTTATTGGTTAGCTTTCATAGTCCTAGAAAGGTCTCTGGATACACCAGAAAAGAAAAGTAACCAACAGTCTTACTCAGCTATGAACATTATGCACTGCAATATGCCCACTGGTACAACGATGGCATGCATGAACATTACTGGAATAACCAACAACTTTCTGCTTGAAGTTAAGGCCTGCTTGATGAGAGGGAAGTCATGCTTAGTATAATTAACCAGTCCGAAAGTCCATGATTCCATTGTCATAGGGGAAAACCTAATACTATTATTTGCTAAATGGAAATTGTGATAAAGTGCTCCTCCCCCATCCCAGTTTTTGTCTTTATACCCAGATTAGTGCACCTCTCTACCCTCATCAGAGAAGCTTCTTTTTCATGGATATGAGGATGAATACAGAGACCCATCGCTGCTCAATATGTAAAGAAAAAGAGACTGTAAAGTGATCAGTTCTAAATGAGACACCTATAGCAGGCCCTTTCCCCCAAGACACAGATATTATCATAAAAAAGGTGGCAGTAAAGCTGGGAGCAGGAGAAGTGGCCTTCCTCAAGGAAGAGCACACCAACTGGTTGTCCAGTGCCAAAAACATACATACAAGTAACATTATAGGAACTAAAAAAGATCTACATCTGTATCTTTATCTATATATCCACATACAATAACAATTAGTGAAAGGCGGCAATGAATTTGAAGGACAAGTGGCAATTGTATATGGGAGGGCTTGGAGGGAGGAAAGGGAAGGGATGAATGGTGTAATTATGTTATAATCTCAAAAATAGAAAAGGAAAACTAAAAACAAAATTTAAGATGTCAGAAAAATTGTAAAAGCCAGATGTCGCGGACATTTTCAGTGAAACAGTGTTTGCAGGACATAAGAATGTCATTGCACACATGAAACCACAGAGGCTGTGACTACGAATTCAAGATCTGGGCAAGATCAAATCCGCCAAAATCCCATCCTGGAAGTAGGAAGGGTTCACAAAGCCGCGCCCATAGCTCAGGAGCTAGTGGCAATTGCTAGTTATGAGGGGAGCAAGAGTCAGTTTTCTTTAGGGATGTGAACCTGGAGAGGTTGCACATGATCCAGAAGATGGTCCTACACCCAAGCCCATACAGGCAGAACTAAGTCATCCCATAGAGCACATGAAGTTGGGAAGCAAAAGTGATTGGGGGATGGGGAAGGAACTGAATGAAGGGTGGATTGTGGGGTTGGATTCAACCAAAATACATTGCATCCATGTATGAATAGCTCAAACACAAAAAATTATTTAAGAACAGGATATACTGTTTCTAAATAGATTTGAAATTGAAAATTTCTTGGGGGAAATTCCTTGCAAATTTCAATTTATTAAAGATACAAGAGAAGGAAAATCTATATACATATCTATTAATTTAAAATATTTCCCAGAGAAAACTCCAGACATACACGGTTTTTATTCCAAGCATTCAAAGAAGTTACAGGATCAATCTTACACTATTCTTCCAGTTCCTCGAGCCTTGGAGAGGGGGATGTTGATGTCTCACTTAGGGCTGAGCACTCAGCAGCTGCTTATTCTCAGCACTTAGTCCAGTTACGCGTTTCTGCATTGACCATGGTCTACCCCAAATAGAAACTTCTCCAACCGAGGCTGGGAGCAACATTAATCAGATTGTTGGCTCTTGTTTTCAACTATCTTGAGTTCATTCTGTACCCCTGAGAGTTTCTTGGTGATGATACGATTCATGATTTTAGCATGGGATGGTTGTCTTTTATTTGAAACACTTATAAAAGCATCTTTGGGTTTTTTTTAAATTTATATATTTTTATTTGATGTGTATGGATATTTTGTCTATAATTACTCATGTGTACCACGTGTGTGAATGGTACCTGTGAAGGTCAGAAGAGGGATCATATTCTTTGGAAGTAGAATTATAACAGTGTAAGATACCTTGTGGGTATTGGGAACTGAACTTCTACAAGAGCAGCAAGTACTCTTAATTGCTGGGCCATCATTCCAACCCCTCCCCACCTCATCTTTTAGGTTCTTAAAGTGACATCACTCAGGAATCTCAGAACACATAATATTATAATGTTTGGAAAGATACAGATTGAAATCTACTGATCATTATTGGAATTAATATGCACATACATTTAACAACATATTTACATAATCACATATAAAAGTAGTGAATTGGATTAAAGTCTTTATTTTAAGTGAGGAAAAAAACCAAATAAGTTCTAGCAAAGTTGTATCCTATACTTTGATTTTTACACAACAGAAAGAGACTTTTAATTATGTGTGTATAGGAGACTCTAGGCAATGTGTGCTCTATAATATGGTGACTAGAAGGCACATATGGGTAATTACATTTGCATTAATTAAAACCAATTAATAGTCATAAGTGACAGGGTCACTTTATACTACATTAATATATGCAGGTATAATTTGTCAGTTTATAATTTCAAATTAAAAATCTAAACAAATGATGAATGCATAAAATTTTTATTTTAAATGAATCTCCTCCATCACATTAGCCACATGTTCAGTGCTCAATATTCACATACAGCACCATACTGGGTCCTGTTAGATAATTTCTGCCACCATAGAAATTTCTATTTGACATTCCTGCCTAAGAAAATTCTGAAAGTTACACACTAAACTCACAATATCAGGACTGGAGATGAGGATGAAGAGATTATTAGTATTTCACTGTATACTTTTGACCACTGGCTCTTTTAAAACACATGTGACCAAGCAATTTTTAACTAGGTAAAGTCAAACTAAAATATGTTGTTTGGATTCCACACTTAGGCTGTGGGGTGTTTTATTGTTGTTTTTTTGTTTTTGTTTTCAGTTTTGGGGGTTTTTTGTTGTTGTTTTATTATTTTTTTGAAGCTTTGTTACAATACTTTCTCCTATTCTTTGTAGCCAAATATTTGGCAAGTTGTTTAAGGTCTATAGGTGAAGTTTTAATCCTTATGAAGTAACAGGACAGGATGTGCACACGATAAAGAACTGATATTCAAATACTTGAAGGGTATGAAAACATGTAATTCAATTCGAGCCTCTCCTTTTAGGCTTGCTTTTTTTTTCTTTTTTCTTTATCACTCACAGAGATGCGGATGAATCTCTGCCTCCCAAATGCTAGGATTAAAGGCATGCCACTGCCTGACTTCTATGTTTAATATAGTGGCTGGCTTTTTCCTCTGATCCCCAGGCAAACTTTATTTGTCAGAACACAAATAAAATATCACCACAGACAACTTCAGGTGTGGGTCCTCTGTGCCACCTTGTTTGAGGCCAAGTCTCTCTGATTGTCATTGTGTGTGCATACACCAGGCTAGCTGGCCCATAAGCCTTTGTCCCCACATCCCATCTTGCTGTAGGAACACTAGGTTTGCAGATGTGTGTTACGGCACACTGCTTTAACATGGGTTTGGGGAACTTGTATTGGAGTCCTTGAGTTTGTACTTTAAGCATTTTACACACGGAGCCATCTCTAGCCGAAGATCATTCTCGCGTTCCAAATTCCAATAACTGAGTGTCTGTCTAAGAGCCAATTTCCTGTTTTCTCCAAATCTCAGTCGTGAAGTTATTTGTCTGATATTTTCTGGAACGGCTTTTCAGCCAGAGCCAAGATTTAAATGAGTGCCGAGGATTTTCCAGAACAGACATTCATAAGCCATTTGTTGATCGTTTGCATTTAGCAGGTCAGAACCGGAGTTTGGGCTTCTAAGATTAAAAAAAATATCCAGAGCTTCTTACCCATCAGTTTTCTCACAGATTGGCTCCATCTCTTTTTAAGCTTGTATTCCCCATTGACCTGTTTCTCAACTAACTGAGTCATCCCTCTGCTGGTGGTAGCAACATCACTGCCTATTTCTCCACTCCCACTGCAAGATTGGAAGGGTTAGGAACCCCTGTCTTCTCACGCCAAAGATTGGTTTCATCAGTGAAAGCGTCAACCCTTTTCTGAAAAATGAGGTGTTAGATGCATCAGGGCTTTAGAAAGAAATGCAAATTATTTCTGGTTATTTGGCACATTTCTCTATGCACTACAGAAGAACTGAGCTCCATGAATACTCTGTTGCACGTACTAGTAGCTGAGCCAATGATAGATTTATAAAACTCTCCTCAACGTACTCTAAGGCAAATTAAAATGTGCTGCAATACTCATCCTAAAAGCTGAAATCTTCAGGACAGATGTAGCAGGAATCTTAAATGGTCTTATTAATAAAATCAAACCTGAGCCAGGTGTTGAGGTGAACTGGAAGATCAGAGAACCAGAACAAGCCACAGCTACCTCACCTCGGATCCTCAGCTGATCCTGTTTCCACAGACTGAAAGCCTCTGAGTCCTCATCCAGAATGGGTCTCAGCTGAACTGTGCTGCTCAAAACCTAAAAGCTTAACCAGCCAAATGCTTAACCAGCCAAAATCTGAGTCTGTCAGATATGCTAAACCTATAGGCTGAAGATGATGCCCCAACACTGCGAAGAAATCTCAGGTGACTGTCCAGGCGGCTGGCTGTTTCTGTCAACTCACAATTTTTTTGGAAGTTGCTTGCATGAACTTCCTGTTTTTATTTTTGTTAGGTAATATTATTTCCTTCTGGGGTCTCTGAGGGAGTTGAAGATTAGTTAGTTATAGTTGAAGATTAGTTAGTTATAGTTGAAGATTAGTTAGGATAAAGTGAATTAGGTACATTTTGGACTTACCAAAATAGGATAGATAATGTAATTATTTTCTCTGAATTTGTCAAATACAAATGGACTAGACATTGTTTAGGTATTTATTACTTGTATATATGGTATATAGTTATTGTACTATTGTATATAGTTTTTCTTACATTAGTTACAACTTTTTTCTTTTTTTCTTTTTATTAAACTAGAAAAGGGGAAATATGGAGATATTTTATTTGTACTAAAATGTGATTTTTATGTTAATAAATAAAGTTGCCCGGGGATCAGAGCTATTAGAGCCATAGCAAAAGCTGGGCGGTGGTGGTGCACGCCTTTAATCCCAGCACTTGGTAGGCAGAGCTAGGTAGATCTCTGTGTGTTCAAGGATACAGCCAGCATTGGAGACACACGCCTTTAATCTCAATACCAACCATAGAAGGCCTGAAGGTCTGTACAGACAGGCAGTGACGAGGCAGTCATGTGGTTGGGTTTACAACCAATGAGAAGGCAGAACAGAAAGTCTATATAAAGACAAACACACAGGTTTGATTTTATTAATAAGAACTTTTAAGATTCATGGTACAGACAGATGCTTACCATAAGAGAACACCAATACAATGAGAAAGAACATCTGGGAGTCAGTAAACAATCATTGTCAGGGTCCTATGGGGCTACTGATAAAATGATGTATTTTAAAACTTAATTTATGACCAAATGAATGGACAGGTACAGATTGTTTAAAGGTTAACAATTATACACTGTGGAGAACCTTCTGAGAAAATAAACTCACCTTATTTTTAAAACCTACAAAAACGAATAAATAGTGACAGATTGCCAGGAATCTACTCCTCACTGCTCCATCCCCAAGACAAGGAAAATTATGATTGCTTACTTAAGCATGGACAAAAACATTTTGAAAAATTTCAGATGGTTTACAATAAATTCTTATAAAGTTTCTATTGCATATATAGTATATATTATTATAAAGATTCATGTATATATATTCCTACTTTGTATTTCTGGTTTCATTTAAAAAATGAACACAGAAAGAAAAATATATCAAGAGAAAAATTAAACAGCATATGAAATGTTGAAATCCTTGATTTAGAGGTTCACACACTTTAACTGTGCTAACTGGAGAACTTAATCAAATAAAAAAATTTATATATGTGACATATATTCACACATATGCACATTCATACACAGAGAGAGAGAGAGAGAGAGAGAGAGAGAGAGAGAGAGA
>CABHPP010134794.1:0-16920 GCA_902168425.1 Peromyscus attwateri
AAAAAAAAATACAACCCAGAATGCTGAGTACTTAATTCTTTTGCAAATAGCTGTAAACCTGCAGATTGCATAGGTCAATGTGCCTAGGAAGAATTTACAAAGACGGGCCTATTACAGAGGGTGACTCTCAGTTCACAATCTCTCACTTACTTAAGTCTTCCACTTACTTTTCCACTGTGTGCTACATCTGGGAGCTGTCTTGCAACTCTAATTGGCCATATAAAACCATGTTTCAGTCATGCAATGGTATAAAATCAAAGTGGACTGAGGAAATAAAGCAAGAGCAAATGCGATATATTCTTGTCACTACTCTGCTTAAAAATGGATCGTAGGGTCTGGGAAGAAGGCTCAGTGGGCAAAGAGCTTGCTCCACAAGTAGGAAAAGCCAAAGCCAACTTCGGCTCTCCAGCACACATATTAAAAGCCAAGCATGGTGACACGTTGACCTGGGGCAGGGCAGGCCGCCCCTGGTACCTGGTGAACAGCCAGCCTAGCCACAGTGGTGAGCAAGTTCCAGGTTCAGTGAGTGATCCTGTCTCAAAAAGATATGCGGGAGAGTGACTGAAGATACCCACAGTTGGCTTCTGGCCTCCACACATAGACCCACAGACAAGTACACGTGTGTGTGCCTGTGTGCACATACACACCCAATGGAAAACGTACTGTGAGACAAGAAGAGACGATCTGAAAAGCGTTAATGCCCTGTACACCATGAACAACTCTAGATGAGATCGCCAAGGCAGCACTTCCTGCTTCGAATGATTCTGCCAACCAGAAGTGAATCCTAAAAGCAAAAACTCATTTTGTACTTAGGTTTACATGGAACAGTGACACCATGAGGAAAATGCTGGAAGATGTTTATGGGTAACTTTCCAAAGAGCACGGAAAGAATGCCAGAGTATTCAATGCCCTGTGTATAGGCTGCTTCCTCAGAATGTACAACAGACCTCCAAGTATTGTTCACACAGTGATTTAAAGCCTTCCATTCTCTTCTTCTGAAGAATCAGAGACTGATGAATGAATTTTCGTTGCTCCTTAAACATATTCTGCAAACAAAGACAATAAAAGATGTAAGAACAATTCAGGGAAAAAAAAAACAGAAAGCTTACTGAAACATGACTCTGTATTGTATTTATGCAAAACATAGAGAATGAAATAACTGTAGTATTTTTTCAACCAACGCAATGACCGCTTTACATGAGTTATCTAATACTACAAAATAACCTTAATAATGTGAAGTTTCCATTCACTTAATGGAAAGTGTTCCTACTTAACAGTATTCAAAACATTCCTGTTAGCTCCTGAAGACTTGAAAACCCACCCATTAGAGGCCTCCATAGCTGTCGAACTCTCTGGTTTTTTTTTTTTTTAATAGCAATTACCGTGAGATGTCCCCTGTGACCATCTGTCACTCCCCTACATAGGAACCCACTCCATTTTGTCCTTCCCAGTGAGGGTAGAGCCCACAGTGCCATGCTTAACAGGGAAGGATTCTGTAAGACTTACTTCAGATACTGTCCTGGACCGATATAAGAATACACATCTAAAAGTGTTTAGATGTGATATTTTGGAACAATTCCGTGACATAGGCACTTTAAGTATCTCTCCTTTCACTTCTAGGAATCCGAGGCACAGAGGTAAATTATTTTCCTGAGTTAGCGTTAACTAGCAAGTGACTGAACTGTGACTGCATTCCAGCTGGTGGGATTGCAGAGGCCATGCTCCTGACCACTGGACTGGACAGCGTCTCCATCTCCCTCCGTATGTCGTGGATCACGAAGGGCTCCCTCTCAGGATACAATCCCATACCTTCTCCTGTACTCTCATCCCCCCACCATGATTGCTCCTAACCCATCACTGACCTTGCTATGTCTTGGCAGGGAAAGGAACACGCCCGGGGGAGTGGGTAGGGGAGGGGGAGGAGACGGCCAGTCTCTCCTCACCACATCAACCACCATCCTTGTCTCCCTAAGCTCTTGTCCTGTCCCTTCCCTCCAGACTTGCTGCAGGAAGCCCCACTACTTCTGATGCTGACACAATGGATTCCTTCAAAGCTAAGGCTGATACTCACAGAGAGTTTTTCTGCCTGTTTCTTGACTCGATCTGCATCCATGGATAACTTCCTATTCAAATTCATAATCTGAAGAGAATAGTCTTGATAAAGTTTCTGCCTGTGAATGATAGCAATGAACAGTGTGATATTCCATCACAATATGAAGGAAGTGCATTCGAAGCACGACTGACTTGCCCTCACTAACACTATCGATGGAGGATGGGGAAATGGCATCTAAAATATTCTGACAGAGAAAAGGAAGCCCATGTGGATTATTTCATCTTACACTGACCGTATTTGTTCCTCCCTGGCTGAGAGAGAAGTCACTTCAAAGACCTTAGCTCTAGAAAACTTATGGAGAATTATCATTAGTATTCTATTAATATTCCACAAGTATTCACCTTCCTGACACATACAGCTTCTCCTTTATTTCCTCTTTCTGGAGAACAGATCCAATGAGCATGCACATCTACTACCATCAGAGAATTCTGTGGAGGCCTACCCACTCTTCCTCACGTTGTGCCAGTGAGGATTTTGGTACAGTAGCATAGTAAACACTGCTCCTGAAATCTATGTGACATTGGAGGCATGAGATTTTCATTTATGTCACATGGAACAGATGATCGACTTACTGCAGGATGAATGCTTTGAGGCTTTCAAGCTCATCATGCCCAGCACATTCATGCCCAGCGATGCATACACTGTCCTTACTGTTGCACTGATTCAACTGCATGTGTCAAAACGGTCATCGTAATTCATCCCTAGGAAATGCAGCTCACTTCGGTTATGATATGAGGCTATAATAAGACTAAAGGAAGTCTATTCTATACAGAAAAACCAAGCCAAACACATTTTCCAACCGAGCTTCTGGCCAGTGGCGTTCACGGGCTATTCCTCAACCTGTTGCTGTGGTGGTATTGTGTTCCCCAAAATATTGTGTACCTTAATAAACTTATCTGGGGTCAGAGACAGAGCAGCCACAATATTAAAAACAGAGGTTAGGCAGTGGTAGCACACGCCTTTAATCCTTGCATTCCAGAGGCAGAAATCCATGTGCTCAAGGATACACCCAAGCATGGTGACCAACACCTTTAATCCCAGAAAGCAAGCCTTCAATCTCAGGGAGTGGTGGTAGAAAGCAGAAAGGTATATAAGGCGTGAGGACCAGAAACTAGAGGCATTTGCCCTGGAGAGGCATTTGCCCTGGAGAGGCATTTGGCCTGGAGAAGCATTTGGGCTGGTTAAGCATTCAGGCTTCTAGCAGCAGTTCAGCTGAGAGTCATTTGGATATGAGGACATAGAGAGGCTTCCAGTCTGAGGAAGCAAGACCAGCTGAAGATCCGGCAAGGTGAGATAGCTGTGGCTTGATCTGTCTCCCTGACCTTCCAGTGTTCACCTCAATACCCGGCTCAGGTTTGTTTTTATTAATAAGAACTTTTAAGATTCATGCTACATTTTGCCATCATGCTTACTAACCAAATGTCAAAGGGTCTGGGATCAAAGCACCCAGAAGCAACAACCGTACCTTTGTTCACACTGGATTTTTAGGACATCCTCAACTTTCTGCTCCATGGTTTCGAAAGACGCCATGATGATCCCTGTGAATCTTTCTCTGTTTCCCTGAAGAAAGTTCTTAATGGGCTCTGTATTGAAATATAATCTTCTAACAATTACTGTAAAGTTCCCTCAACTTTAGTTTTCTACTTGGAAAGACACTTGTTATCAATAGATGGAAACAATCTGTCAATGATAAGATTATTTGCCTCCTCCTTTTCAGTCGAGAATTTCAGTGGTTATGACCTTGATGTGGAATTGGACAGCTGGACTTCAGTGTCTATATATTACATACAAAACACAGTGGACCTAACAAAACTTACAAAAAGGGTTTCAAGTCAGCGTGCAATTTCTTTATGAGACGTCATTTATGAGGTATAAATTTAATCAATGTACTCCAGTTCTAGATGTGCTCCAGTTCAAGGACACATTCAGAGGGACTGTTGGGCCGCTTTGTGCAAAACACAAAAGTAGTCCATTTACAAAGATCTCCAAAGACTCAGAGATTATTGCACAGCGAGATGAAAATACTGTAATTATTGCAGCCATTGAAGTTTTTAGACAAATTTGACAAGGTAGACACCCTGAATAATTTAAAGGGAGGGAACCACATTAATTTGTAGAAAAGTGTGTGGTACTGGGGATGGAACCCAGCACCTTAAGCATACTAGGCAAGTGCTCTCCCACTCAGCTACATCCCTATCCTGATTCCTGAATAGTTTCTAGATATGACTCTCCATCAGAAAACTCTACAGAGCTCCCAGCCAGTTGTCAAGTTTGCAATGTTTTTTGTTTTGTTTTTTGTTTTTGTTTTGTTTTGAACAGTTCATGTGACTAACATCTGACACAGCAATTTAAAGCAGGACTCAGTCTGATCATATGATGGTCACAAGCTACCAGTGCTGACTTCAGCTTTCCACTGCATGTGCTATTTTTTGCACATTAAACAGTGGGTATCTATTTAAGAGGGGTTGGCCCTCACCAACCTGCTCCCCCCTCCACACACACACACAAAGAGCCGGACTAGAATACAAACAAGTGAAGTAAAAATGTGATACTAAAAACAGATGTATCACTTGTGTGAATCAAAACCTGGGAGACAGATAATTTCATCCAGTTTTCAAGTATCTCACAGTGAGTAAGTAAGAGCATCCACACTGCCGGTGCCATGTTCTCCATATCGACAGTTAACATGAGGTAGAGAGTTGGTAATCTAGTAAATACTATTTTGACACTGAGTGTTTGAGAACAAGGTAGTAAACACACTTCTCTTGTCTGCCAAGTGACAACTCCCTCACCTTGCACTTCTTTGGGTCAAACAATTTTCTCAAATTCCTAATATCTCCTAGAACGTACCTTCAAATTCTTCAAATAAATCCTGTATTTCCTTCCTGCAAAGAAATCACATTTTTTACTTTTATGTATACAAAAGGCCGTTTTTGTAGTGTGAGTGGAGGAAGTGGAGTGTGCCACACAGCCTACATACAATTCACATTTCAAGAGCAGGCACTGACTTTTCTAGATTTCTTTGTGTGCAGAGGAAGGGCATGTGTGCACCCATGCCGACCTCAGAGGTAGAAGTGTGGTGTCCTCCTCTCTCCATCTCCACATTATTCCTGTCAGACAGATTCTATGACAGGACCTGTAGTCTGCTGGAGGCATGAGACTTTCATTTCTTACCACACTGAACATCCGATTGACTATGGGATGAATGCTTTGAGGCCTTTAAGCTCAATGCACCCAGTACATTCATGCGATGCATACACATTACAGGCTGCTGCATTTACTTACTTACTTACTTATTTAATCTCAGTTTATTTTGTTAGGCTGGCAGTCAGCAAGCATCTGCAATCCTCCTGCCTCTGCCACATCATACCCCTCAGTTCTGGGCTTAAAAAGTGTGTGTGGCCATGCATGGCTTTTTCTGTGGGTGCTACGGATCTGAACTCAGGTTCTTGTGTTTGTACATCAAGCACTCTTCCACTGAGCCCTCTCTCCAACCAGACTTTTCTAAATTTATTTTATGAGTGGGTAAACAATGAAACGTATCACCTGGCCTGTTGCCCTTCTTTTCCAGAGGAAGTAATGTCCTCACTACTGACATCAATGACTCCTTTGTCCACTGTATTAAAAAAGAAGAGGAAACAATATTTTGAAACAAAGTGTGCTGTTCTCATCATCCCCCACGGAAAACAGCTTCATTTTGGGTTTCTAGATCCCATAGCAATGGTTACACTTTTTAAGGCAGTCATCTGTGGAGTCATGTACGTGCACCTCTCTCTCTCTCTCTCTCTCTCTCTCTCTCTCTCTCTCTCTCTCACACACACACACACACACACACACACACACACACACACACATACACACACACACACACCTCTTTGGGCTTGGGTCTGGGAACAGTTGGTGCAGGCACCTGTACAGGCCTTCCAGAGAGTCACTGTGACCCATGTGCTCCCAGAGGCAGGCTGACTAGAAAGAATGGCCTTATGCGCCTTGCAGGTTTCCTGTGGGGTGGGAATTTAAGGTAGGGGAACCTAAAGCCACAAACAAGCTTGAGCAACAGTTATTAGCATCTGAAACCTCCTGCTAGTCCAAGAAAAATCCATGCACCTCATCCACTCAGTGCTCCATCTGCCAAGAGATTTTAGGATGTTCCCCGGGGTGGACACAGCCTTACAGGAGCCCATCTGTTTTTCACCTGGGGTGATTGCATCTGGGTTCTGGGTGTCATCTGATGTGAGATTTGGATCCAGCCTTGGGTGCATGCCAGCACTGTCAGTGGCTTTCCTTTCCCTGCTTGACATGGCTGGAATCTTCTTGGGCTAGATAGGACTCCTAGAACTACAGACACCAGGAGGAATTACAAGACAGCAATGGGAACAGGGACTGGGACTCCACAGGGTGCGGCCAGGTGTCCTGGCACTTGTGCTGCAGCAAAGAGAGGGCAAGAGGATGTCACCAATGTTCTGTCCTGTCCCATTTCTCTACCAAAATGTGGAGCTCCCCAACCCACTACTTCTCAAGATCGTTACTCTCTGCTGCTTTCCCAACCCTTGGTCGGGAAAATCCTGGGCACTGCCCCTCCCCTGTAAAACAAGGCACCTAATGCTGGTGTCAGGTTGGGAATTCCAACTTGCTGAGGGCCTACTCAGTCACCAAGGCCATATCTCCCAGCTCATACGCTGTCCCACTCAGCCCTCCCAATCCCTGTAGCCCTCATGACCCCTCCCTAGCCTTGCCCTCTGGGGCCTTGTCCAGTCCCATTTGGAAGTGAAGCTCCTGATATCACCCCACAGGTTTGCCTTGGTCCTGCCTCTTTGTGACCCCACTGTCCTACCACATGAGCTATGTAAGGCTCCTCTCTGATCCCTGTCACAACTGGAGAGACTCATAACAGAGTTCCCCAATAGCCAATTATCCACCCAGGGTACTCTCCCACCCTGGGAGCCTCCTTCTCCTCAGAGAGTGGTCATATCTATCTAGGCCCCACCTCCCAGTGCACATCTCTCTGACTGTCTGGAAAGGCATACATGCCCAGGATTAAGTGGCTTAAACTGGCACTTGTAGGATTTGGATGCAGAAGCTGCTGGTTGGTGAAGGGGCCCAGTCCTGCCCCACCCCCTTCAGATAGGCATTTCTGTCGAGGCAAGGCCCATGGCCGCATGTAAGCGAGACCCAGATGTCCACTGAGGCCTCCAACTGGACACAAGGAGCAATATGTGGAAGGTCACTACTACTTCTTCTACACCTCACTGTCACACCCAGCTCTCTTCAAACCCGAAACCCTCAGGACCCCTTCCTCCACTGCTCTCGGTGTTCTATTTCACTACCAGGTGAAAGTGAGTCTTCCAAACTTCACATCACAGATAAACCTTGACCCTTCTGCCTCAAGCTCCCACTCTCCTCCCCAGAGGGCTGTGGATCCAGGCTGACCCCGGGCTCACGACTGCGTCTGCTACTTACTCTGTCACTCACCTAGGTGACCACACTTCACCACCTTCCTCTGAGAGGCCCCACCTCCTGGAATGGATCTCTGACTAGCTGAAACACCATTACGTGGGCACCCCTGAGGCTGCCTACAGGCACGCCCAAAGCTGTGAGGCCCGCCCATCAGTCACCCATTCCTGACTTGGGTCCTGCTGTTGTGCACATGCTTGCGCAAAGTGGCCAGGGTTCCTCCTCCCCTTCAGACTACCCAGCCTGTCAAGGTATTGCCAGTGGATGCATCACAGGAGGACCCAGTTGTCCAGTCTAGACCCAAAGGCCACAAAAAACAAAACAAAAACAAACAAACAAACAAACAAAAAACCCGGCAGATGTGGAAAGTCCCCACTCCCTCTCCCAGCCCACTAACTCTGCCCCGCCCACTGTTCTAGGGCCCTGCTGCCTTCATCACCCCTTTTCATTATTGGCTCTGGTGCCTCTTCCAGCCCAAAGTGGAAGTGAGGCTCCCGAAGTCACCTCACTGGCTACCCTGGACCCTCTCATTCTGTGATCCCACTGTCCTACGTCAAGAGCTTTCACCTTTCCTGATGCCTTTAAACCACCCCTGGAGCCACACCACAGCACCCAAAAAAGCCCCAGAAAACAAACAAAAATCCCGTCACCCATTTACGTGCCTTGGCTCCACGGGAGAGCCTCCTTCCACTCAGAGGTTGCTCTTGCTTAGTTTGGCCCCACCTCCCAATATAACGCTCTCTGATTGGCTGGCATAATAATAGCACTTGTGCATGCGCAGTGGGTACCAGCACTTTGCGCATGCGCCAAGGGGCCCAGCACGCCTCGCCCAGTCATGCTTGCCTTCCTGTTGAGGGATGGCCCATGGCTTCATTTCATTGGGCCATAGCCACAGCCAGTTATGCCCATCTTCTTATGTATCCATCTCTGATTGGCTGGAACAGGAAGGCGCATGGTTGTGTAACAGAGGCCAGCAGTCCAATGGGTCGTTCACGTGAGGCAATAGTATACGCATGCGCAAAGAGAGCTCAGGTGAAACTCGAGGGATGGGCAAACATTAGTCAATCAGACATGTACACTTGGGCACAGCAGTTGCGCATGCGTGAGGGGTCCGCGTTACTTTTCTCTCTAAATGGCGCTCCCATTGCTCGATGGCCCGTGGCTCTATCTCAGAGGTCTCAGGTGTTCAGTCTGGCCTTGAATAGTACACGGTGGGCAGATGTTGGATATCATGAGTCCCTCCTCTACCACACTGTCCGGCTCAGACATCCCAGGCCTTCTCTTTGTCAAGCCTCTTCTCTGACCTTCCAGAGGTACCTAGTCCAGTCCGAGGCTAAAGCCAGACTCAGGCACATTGCATCACAGGCCCTCTTGCGCAAGCCTCCTTGTGATCCTCACACACCCAAGGGCTGTGGTTCAAGCATTACTCTTCCTAACTCACCTTACCAGAGGATGCCTTTTCACCCAGTTACTCACCTAGGTGACCCTAACCCAACCACACCATTGAGAGCTTCCTTCCCTTCAGAGAGCAGTCACAGCTAGTTAGTCCCAGCCTTTCCAATGTACATGTCTCTTTTTTTTTTTTGCTGGAAGGGCATGCGTGCTCACCTGCGAGGCAGGCCCGGCATGAACGAATGAGTGCAGTGGCTCATCCATGCATGCATGCATGCCTGACGGGTGGCCATCAGGCATGTCTCACGATACACACTCTCCTCCCCAAGGGCTGTGGATAAAGGCAGTCTCTGCCACTGCTGAAGCCTCACCACGGAGTTCCTTAATAGTCAGTCACACACCTTCACCACCCCGATCCAACAGGGTACCCTCAGATACTTCTACTTTTAGAGTGATGAGGGGAGGGTCTCATCCAGTTAAAGGCCACCTCCCTGAGTATACAGTTAGGTTTGCTGAAATAGCACCCATGCGTGGGGCAGACCCTTCAGGTCTTGTATCAGGCTATCTTAGTTAGGGTTTCTATTGCTGTGATACAACACCATAACCAAGGCAACAACAGAGAAGAAAGAGCTTATTTGGGGCTTATGGTTCCAGAGGGTTAGGGTCCATAATGGCAGGGAAAGCAGGTGGCAGACATGGCAACTGCAGCTGGAAGTTGGAGCTGAGGGCTCCCATCTCAAACTGCAAACAGGAAGTCAAGAGAAAACACTCCAAATACAGTGAGTCTTTTGAAACCTCAAGGCCACCCCTAGTGACATACTTCCTTCCTTCAGCAAGGCCTCATCTCCTTAGCCTCTCCAAACAGCCACTGTTCAATTTCAGAGTGGAAAGAAACCAAAGTCGACCCTCAAGAGATAAGCCTGACTGTGTTTATCAGCAAAGCGAGGGGCTGCAACTTTCTAGAATGGAAGTTGTGCCAAGGGGAGGGAGCTGGTCAGGGCTCTTATAGGAGTGGGCAGGCGCGGGCAAGGGGCTTGGATAAGAGGAAGTTGATGCAGCTCTGTGGGGTACATGCAGATTAAGATGTTCTTGAGAAATTTATGATCTCCTCTTCCTGAGATTGTGTTCCCAAACAAGGCATTCTATCTTGAGAAACTACCTGCCATAGCCTGGAGTTATGGATGTTATTGACCCATAGCAGTGGGGCAATGGCAGCAAGACAGTCTCTGGAGACTTAATGCTTGTCTACAGCCAGGGCATTCTAGCATCCTTGGGACCAAGTATTCAAATGCCTGAGACTATGGGGCACATCTCCTACAAACCAGCACACAGGTGATGCTCTGGTGGAAATCCACCACCACCCCCAACTGCCACACGTAAAAAAACAATGGAATTCCCCAGGGCTGAGATAGCTCCTCTGAACTGAACCCACCCCCAGAGAAACCCCAGGCCCTGAGGAGGTAGGGTAACTGAATTTCAACCCAGCAACCACACTTTACTGCCATGTACACGCTTCTGTACTTCCTTTCTGCTTGCCTCTGCTCTCCCACCTAATAAGAGGCTACTGAACCTGGCTGAGGCCGAGGGCCAATGCCATTATGGAGTGATCCTGGGGTGTTGTCCATTGGAGAAGCAAATTTTCCTCTCCTCAACTGAAAATGGCTTGGTGACTCAGTTTCTCAGAAACTTCCACAATAAAGCAGGCAAAAAATGTTTGAGACAGACCTGTCGTTTGTGTATGTGCATGGTGGGCCCTGTAGGCACATGTCTGGTCCATCAGGCCTGCATACGTGGTGTGAGAGATTCACTCATTTCTCTTCTGACAAACAGATTAAATGGCTGTGTGTCTGCTTCCTCCTGTCCCCTCCTTCCACAGGGTCCCTTTTGTTATTCCTTTGTTAGATAAGCATGCTTTCAGGTAAGCTTTCTGGGATCCTTGGAATGCTTATACACCCAATCCTTGCTAATTCTGCATTCTCCCTCTGTTCTCCATTTTTTTGTTTCACTTTTCTCAGTTAGGTAGGACCAGACTGGAAAGCTGAGCCTCAACTAATGAGGAGCAGCCAACATCCTCCCTGAGTGAGGAATAAAAGAAGCCAAGTAGGCCATGTGTTCTGCTACTCCCCGGCCTGCCATGCATTTCCGATTTTTACAAAAAGAAATTGCTTGCCAAGTTACTTTCACTTTGCTCATCTGTTCCTTTATGAGACACCAAGATCAGTCTAGTCCAACAGTGGGGCCCCAGCTGCTGTGATTATGCAATTCTGGCCTAGCTGGGCCTGCAAGGTGCCTGTGTGACGTGGCATGCATTCATTTTTGCATTAGGCAGGTCTCTCAGGCCAAGACCCCTTTAGATGGGCAATTTTTCTGAGGGCTATGTCCTTGGGTTTACTGAGGCCTGCCAGGTACTTGAACACAATGCTTTCACGGTTCCTTGGCTGGGCAGGTAACTGAGGGATAGGAAGAATGTGGCTGGCCCTGGACCCCACGCCTGATATGAGAACTGAGGTGGACAGCAGGAGAAATTGCCTCTGGCCTCTATCATCTACCATTCCAAGTCTGGTCCCTGACTCTTCTACATTTTCTTGGCCCCAGTAAGCTGCAGATCCTGGCTGACTGACCATCCACACCATTGCAGCCTAGCACAGAGACACCTACCTATGTACAGTTACCCATCTAGGTGATCCTAGCATCACCTTAGTCCCCTCAGAGACTCCTTTCTTCCCTTGGGGTGAGCAATCATACCTAGTTAAGCTCCACCTGCCTGGGTGTACATTTCTGATTACCTGGAAAAGTTCAACAGAGCAATCTTGGGGAGCTTGTGGGTGAGGTGGGCCCTGCAGGCATGCATTCCTGACATCGTCCCAGCATAAGCAGGAGCATGAGGTGGCCCCAGCATGGGAGCCCATCAGATGTACTTGAGTGAGCAGGATCTAGAATAAGCATGGCTGAGCTTGTTCCAGCATGCCCACGTGGGAAGCTGGACCCAGAAGGCACACCTGAGTGAGGCCAGCCTAGTGAAGTACATGCATGTGATGGCCCCAAGCATTCACACATGCCTGAGGCAGGCCTGTCAGGCCATGACCCCCTACCCCGAGATGGGCCTTCTTGCTAAAGTGTGTCCCATGACTATAGCTTTAGCTAGGTGGGGCCAACCATGTCCTTTGTCTCAAAAGCTTTCACAGTTTCTCAGTTTGGCAAGTGACCCACAGATAGGAATGATGGCACAAGCTCTGGGCACTTTGGGTGTCCAGCGGGAGTGATCTCTTCCAGTCTCCCTCACGTGCTCTTCCCAGCCTGTGCCCTACTTCTTTGAGATCTCCATTCTCCTCATGCAAGGACTGGGGATCCAGGCTCACCAAGCTTCCTCACCACTACAGCTAACGCTGCCTGTGGGGGAACCAGCCTCCAAGGCAGCTCAGGGCATGAAAGGAATCCACGGTGTCAAGGAAGCTAGGACTTTTCTATCTGAGGGGTTTTAAGGAAAAAGGACACTCACACATTCTCTTGATGGTTTCATTTTTTTAAATTATTCTCATGTTGTTCTCATCATTGCTGTGTTCTCTCTCATGCTGTACTACTCTCCTTGTTCCATTGTTCCCTTTCCCTCCACTACTTAAATACTCTAATGGAGTCTCTCAGGCAATGCAAAGGTCATGAAAAGGGACATTCCATTTCTCAAGTAAATGATTATAGATAAAAACATGTCCATGGCAGGGGGATGGCAGTTCAAACTAACCCATGACTATGTAAGCATTTTGAACTAACACTCTGTAATTAGAAGTCATAAATTCTGAACTCTCTTTAAGTCTCCCAGGATGCCTGACTATCCAAGAAAACCCTCATCCCTCATTTGGGGCTACAAAGTCAAATTATTTTCTGTAGCCTTGACTAGTCAGAAATTGTCTTTACAAATTGAGGTCAGGAATGGGTGTAAGGGATTAATCATTTGCCAGCTGGCAATAACTGGGCTGTTTTTGTATTTATGACCTAGCCAGACAGCTCAGTTGTGTCCTTACAGATTGCTTTTCTGGGAATGTTTATCTTAAAAGCCATTATTAGCAAGGCATCTGGTCTAATCTAAAGCTATTTTGAGGCTAATACGACCTAATGGTGCACAGGAAGCCTGTAAACCACAATCCTCAGTGTTAAGAGTAAAGGAATTTGAGCCAGCCAGGCTCCTGGACTAAAATGTTTTCCTAAATCATAAATCTGAGCTTCTAGGGGGAAATTATGGGCCTAGACTACGTAGCAAATCCTTGTATTCATTTTTATTCATAAAAATTATACAGCTAAGGAAGGATCATCTTCTAGACAGTCCACAGATATGAATGCCCAGTAGATCGGGATGTTATCATGAGATAAACACACTATAATACAGGTAGTGGGGGAGTCCCCACATCCAATATACACCATATCAGATACCAGAGAAAACATGTAGTAGCAAGCATGCAAAGGCACAGCAGAAGCAAAAGACATTCTGGAGTCTGTATTCTCAAAAGCCTTGCTTAAATGAGATATATCCATCACCGAGTTTTTTCTTCTGGTGGGCTGACACCTGAACTTCAATTGCCACCTGCCGCCCTCTGACACACCCACGGCCACCGACATACAGCCTCACCACAGGGAACCCAGATAATCAGTCACCTACATAGGCAACCCTGCTCCACCACAATCCCCAGACAGCCTCCTTCCCCTCAGAGGACAACCACACCTAGCTAGGCCTAACTAACTCCCCAGGTACAGAGCTCTCTGATCAGCTGGAGCAGCAGGGATGAACGAGTGCAGTGTGCCAGTCATCCATGAACGTGTGGGGTGGACTCAGAGTGTCGTTTTATGTAAATTTGTATCTTATGATTTTACCAATAAAAACTCAGGAGTCCGAGGCTGGAGTGAAAACCTGCTAGCTCAGAGAGATTGAGGAGCAGCTACTTCACCTTCCTCCTTAGCCAGCATCTCAGAAAGAGAGAGCTTTTCCGCCCTTCCAAGCCAAAGGAACCACCAAACTCTCCTTCCCTCCCTTCTACTTCCTGTGCCTTTCGATACCCATCTTCCTGACTCCCTCTTTACTCTCTATGGCTACTTCCTGTCAACCAGCCACTGGCTCTGCCTCCTGACCTCAGGTTTTTATTTCATTAGCACAATCTCCAGGTTCACGGTGTGATCAAATATTCCACAATGTCTCCCCTTTTTTGTCTAAATAACAAAAGAAAGTTGTTTTTTTTTTTTTAAACTCTAACACAGTAAAACTATATACAACAAGAACAATTATCAGGTAAGAATTACATTCACAATGGCCAGCCCATTTGTATTTGCTGAATTTGGTAACATGGAAAACTGTAAAACTATAACTATTTAGTCTTCGCTCCCATCAGAGACCAAAGAAGGATAAAATATTACCTGAGCAAAGAGGAAGTGCAGAACAAGCAACTTCTAAAACTATAGGAATGACAGAGACAGCTGGCTGCCTGAACAGTCCAGTCAGTCACCCAAGGTTCCTCTGCAACATTGAAAAATCCAGCTTTGACCTACAGGCACAGAATATCCAACAGACATTTCTGTGAAGCAGAAATTTTCAAGGACTGGTCTACCTTGTCTTGGCAAAGTATGGCAGTTGACTTCCTTGGTGTCCTGCTTGCCTACTTTGGACAGCATACTGTCAGCAGTTGAGGCAAGGGCAGTTTCTTACCCAGCAGCTAGCTATGCCACATTTGAAGCAAACTCCATATGGAGGTTCTTCAATGCCCATCATCTTTTTTGAAGTAGATTGGCGCTGCCAGGAGCACACATGTCTCACCATCATGAAAAGCCTTATGGTATTAAAACATCTTAAGTGCCATATTCTGTAGGTCTCTGAAGCGTTTGAAGACCATCTATCTATCTTAAAATACATGAGGCAAAAATAAAACTTATTTCTGTCTACATCTCAACCCTTACTACAAGTTTGATTGTTATCTTAATTATCCATTTGTAATAATAGCTTTCAAGGACTAGAACTTTATATTACAATTTTAAATGAGGTGCATAGGTATAATACCTTACAGTATGTTGTAACACAAATAACTTAAAATTTGTATCAATATACAAATATCCAAACCAATGTAAAATATTTGAGACTAGTAGTTGCTTTTTAGTTTAAAAGTAGATTCAATAGTCTACCCTTTTATCCTATTATTCCTATACCCCTCCCCCTTTTTAGAAAAGAGAGAAAGATAGAGGAAAGGAAAAAGAAAGAAAGAAAGAAAGAAAGAAAGAAAGAAAGAAAGAAAGAAAGAGAGAACAAAGTCCCTTAATTTAACCTCCTTTGTTTAGTTTCCTCCCTGACCATGACCAATAACAACTTGCAACCTACCACCCTAAAAAAATGACAAATATCCATAACCCTCTAGATGACTCAAAACCACCCAGCCCACATCTTGGGAATATGGGCATCATGTTCTTTAAATTGCTTCCTGCTGTCTGGGGGGTGATGGCATCTTTAGGGTACCATGAGAAAACTGTGATAATGATCAAGTAAGTCCTGGGAGAGCTAGCTCTATCATTTGCTGTCCAGTCTCTGTGTGGTGGGAAAGTGCGGGGCTTATCTTAAGTCCCTGCTAGAGTAGTCTATGAGGCTGGACCATCTTAGCTAACCACTTTGAAGTTGTCCTGAGCAATTTGTAGTCGCAAGCTGATCTTGGGGTGGTGTTTGCCAGCTTCGTGGCATTATTACAATCTAGGCGGATTCATCATTGCAGGGGCCCATCATCTTCTTGGAGACCTCAAAGGTCACTGTTAGGAATGGTCATGGTCCACTGCAGAAAACTTAAACATTTTAAATGCCATATGCAGCAGATCTCTGAGAGGTTAAAAGACCACAATCTGTTAAGTACATCCAGGGTACACTAACTTAGTTCCTAGTTACCTGCTTCAGACTCAAATGCCAAATCACATGTAGGAAGCTAGATGAAGTTTATTCTAGAATTAGTTAGTACTCTATATGACCATTAATATCACAACAGAATATTTATATATGCATAATAATCTCATAGATTTTGAGATAATATTCACGCCTTAAGAACAATTTTAAAGATTCAAATGAGAACCAAAGGATGATGAGATTAGGGGCAACAGAATAGTCCCCTAATTTGGCGGTTTTTTTTTTTGTCCCATACCAGGCAGCTATTCTGACATGAGACAGAGATTCTGGATTTTCCTTTAACAAACATGCTTGAGTTTACAGAACGAGAGAGCTATGCTCCAACTCCAAAGCCAGCTTTAATTTTTAATTGAATTGGGACCACAAAACGACCATTTGTCACTTACGTCTGTAGAGAGCAGGAGAAACAAGCATTTGGGAAGATTTATGAAATTCTACCCTGTTGGAGGTGGGCTATAACATTATGACAATTTAACTCTTTTCCTTGGGACATTTTTCTTATGATGATTCATCCTTATTCTTTAGATGTCTCACTTGTCCAGTGGTCTCCTGATTCTTAAGTTGGATGCTTTCATTCTACCAGAAACACATAAAGAAAAAAAACCTGCCCCAACCCTGACTTTGGGGAGTTTCTTTTTTGGCAGGTTATATCTTTGTTAAGGGCAAAAGGTTTTTGGCAACAGAAGAAGTATTGCCTTTTAATTTTAAAAAATTGAAAATCTGAAACTAAAGAGACCTTACTATGTGTGGACAAATATATCCATATTCCTCTTTCTTTTTCATATATCAAGGTTTAATTGTATTTATTTTTAGATCACAAAGGACATTCATTTTGAATTTTAACCTGTCTTTCTAGTAACCCTGTAGAGGGTTTTCATAATAATAAGTAAATATGGTATATGATTTCTCTACTATGCAAACCTACCATTTAGGAACTGTATCTGAATTTTGTCCCTAGGTGGTGGGATAAAAGGTATGTGCCACCACCAGCTTGTTCACTATAACTCTAGAATTCAGAATACAACTTAACTTATAAAGATCC
>CABHPP010134796.1:0-20757 GCA_902168425.1 Peromyscus attwateri
GAAGAGGGAAGGGGAGAGGGATTACATGCATTCACGTAGCAATTGGTAAAGGGGGCTGATGATGGTCTTAATGATTTGCAGACCCGACGAGTTTGTAGATTGTGATGCCCCAGTGGATCACGTTGGAAATGCAACTGCGTCCCAGGAGCTTGGTTATGGTTGTCTCAAGGTGAGGTTTTTGTTTGTTGTACATTCGCTCTTCATGGGAAGCATGGCTGAGTGCTGTTACAGAGGAGCAAGAGGCATACAGAGAGGTTTTTTTGTTGTTGTTTTTGTTTTTGTTTTAGAACTCCATCCGTATAACTGTTGCTGGAAATGTCCAGCATGATCAAGGTTGTAGTGGCTGAAGAGTACATTTGCTTTCCCAGGGAACCACCAATGACTGTGCCCAAGTGCAAAGACCAACCTGTATTGGTGCCTTTGGCCGTTGAAATTAACAAATGGAAGCTAAAATGTCACCTGTCCTTTCAAAGCATGCCCTCTCTTAGAAGAACGAAAAAAGGCTGTGCGCTTTGGAAAGCTGATGCTGAACTGGGCATCCTTGGTTACCCGTGCACTTGGAGCAAGTTCCTAGTGCTGGCGATGACAAGCAGGTTGCACCATGCCCATAGGAAGTAGCTGGGGTCTGTCGGCAATGTTTTTGTTTGAGGATAAAACATTCCAGAGAAGCCTTCGGTAGCAGCGGCCTCTCGGCCTGGAGGGAAGCCATTAGTATCCCTAAAGTGAGTGTACCTACTTAGTCTCTCAAAATCCATTGAATTTTGGTTTGGTTTGGTTTCAGTTTTGTTGTTGTTTTGGTTTGTCTGTTTTTGTTTTGTTTTTGAGAGAAGGTGTCGCTATATAGCCCAAGTTCACTGATTGAGCCTCCTAAGGCTAGGATATAGATACGCATCACTGTGCCCAACTCACACTTAAGAAATTCATGTACTGCCTGTGTACTATGGACTCACCACTGTGTTATAATGCAGGGTCCAACCTGGTGTTGAGTTATGAGAAAACATTGTTTTACCACTTCAGACACAGAGGAATAAACTTTATAATACCACAACCAAGGGGATGGCTCTTAATTGAACTACATGTAGAGAAATACTTTAAATACATTGAAATTTCGTTTTACTGGTAATTGGTGAAAGCCTGACTAACATTGCATAGGGATGGCTTAATTTTGATTATTTTAATTAAGAGCTGAACTTTTCCTGTCATAAGATTGAAACGCTCCCTCAGTCAGCAGTCCTTAAGGACTGGCGAGAGGTGTGAGAAGTGAGCATTCTTGTTCTCCGACTCACTTTGAGGGGCATGAGGGTAAGGATAGGAAAGCAATAACAAGGTACAAGTGACACCGAGTGGCTCTGCTTTCTCTGTCGGAATTGAATTAAGCAAAGGGCAAGACCCTGGTTCTGACCGTTTTTGCTCGAACTTAAACTTATACTGGGGTAGACCACTGAAACCTATAACCATGCGTGACCTAAGTGAAATCCTCGGTCAGATGATAGTCTGAATCATTTTCTAATTTTGTTCATTTACGGTAAATCTACCACAGATGTCTTGATGTGCATTGACATCTCAATTCCCATTCCAAAAATGCTACATTATGTGCCTGTAAATACAAGATAACCCAAGCATTGTGTACCTCTCTGCAGTTAAGTGTTTTGTTTTGAAGAAGCCAGTCATGGAGGAGAAAGGTTTATTTAAAGCAGTGGACACTAGAATGGACTAAGTCACCTAAAGTCATCCCTGCATTCCGTGCTTTTGAGAGCTGTCCCCAGTCTTGCTAGAATTATCAAAGTACTGCAGCAGCTTTTACCAGTGAATATGCATGTGTGTTTGTTACTTCCTCCACAGTTTGGGGGTCAGGCCTACAGTGATGTGGAACACACTTCAGTCCAGTGCAGAGCCCTGGATGGAATTGAGTGTGCCAGCCCCCGGACCTTTCTACGAGAGAATAAGCCTTGTATAAAGTAAGTTTTACTTTCAATGTTGTACTACTGCGTGTGTGGTACTGGGATTTGAACCCAGTACACCTGCTAAGCAAGTGTCCTGCTAATGAGCTATACCCCTAGCTCACACTGTTACTTTGAAAGGGGGTAATGGGTACTTGGATGGAGGTACCAGTTGGTGTGACCTTTTCTTTGAAGTATTAAAGAATGCATCTGCTTCCTCCTGTGTGCGGCCTACTGATTGAGGCAATGTGATTGCAACAGCTAGGAGCAGAAGTTGTGGGTTCTGAGTCTTTCAGTCTGCCCCTCAGCCTCAGCTTGCAGGCCCTGGGCCAAATGGTGTAGCTTCAGAACTCCCAACCGGCAACCAGCCTGTGAAAACTGCCTTAGGACTTCTGGAACCAAGTTTTGCAACGAAATTTGGGGGTTCCTCAACTGAAATCACCTGATCCTAAAGAAATGCAGTGTAAATTCTCCCAACACATACAGAATCTACTTTAGACTGTTAGCACATGAAAGGAGCCTTGGTGATGGGGAGTGATGTGGTACCTGCAGTCAGGTGTTCTCAATGAGGCATAAAGATTGGTCAGCAGATAAAAGGTGCATGAAGCCGAGGGCAGTTAAGGAAACAATGTTTCCTTTGGCGGAACCTCAGGCCCCCAGACTCCTCTGCTACCACAGTCTGTGATGCAGTGGTCCAGTCTAACTCCGCGAAATCCGTTTGTTTTTTACTTTTGTGTGTGTGAGTGTAGGTTTGTGCCTCTGAAGGCCATCAGAGAGCATCTGCTCCAGGTGGTTGTGAGTCAGCTGGTGTCACTGATGAGAACAAAACCTGGCTCCTCTTTGAGAGAGCAGCAAAAGTGCTCTTAACCACTGAGCCATCTCTCCAGGCCCCTTTTTGTTCTTAAAGTCACTTCATCTGTTAGCAAGTACTTTTTTGAGACCCTAGAGCAGCTAGAGATGGGGAGGTGCTTACAAGAGTCTATTAGACTATAGTTAACTTTTTTTTTTTTTATGTCTGTAGGGAGAGACTGCCCATTCCAAGACTAGAAAATTCACAGTGTTAGCAAAGGACCTAATCAGCATGTCCTTAATATGCAAATTCATGTCCCGGTACTACACCCCAGGAGACACCTCCTTTGCCTTAACCACCCCAGGGTAATGTGTCAGGCCACTGGGGCCCACACTGAATGTAGCTTAAAGCTGCTGAGATCATTCAAGAAGCCAATCCTAAATTGCTGATCTATCCTGCCTTGCCTTTCCTGCAAAACGCCCAGCAAAGGTTGCGACCTGGACCTACCCTTACCCCTGTCTCCTGACCATCAAGTTCTCCTTCCAGCCCTGCCTCCTGTCTAGGACCCATGAATGTAATAAGCTATCTGTTTGGCTTGTTCCCCCTCCCCCAGGCTCTTTGTATTCCCAACCCCCAACCCCGCACCACCACCACCACCACCTCATAGCCACACCTGAACCCAAGCAGGCCCAGAGGCCTCGGCACCACAGCCAGGGGTTGCTGCACTTCCATTATGGCCCAGTCAGTTCTCATGAGGCACATCATCTCCCTCCAGGTACACGGGACACTACTTCATAACCACGTTGCTCTACTCCTTCTTCCTGGGCTGTTTCGGCGTCGATCGCTTCTGTCTGGGACACACCGGCACAGCCGTCGGGAAGCTGCTGACGCTGGGGGGACTTGGGATCTGGTGGTTTGTGGACCTCATTTTGCTCATCACTGGAGGGCTAATGCCCAGTGACGGCAGCAACTGGTGCACTGTCTACTAAAGACTGCCGCTGTCCCGTGCCAGCAAGGAAAACACGTGCTCGGCTGCCTGGCTACTTACTGCAAGCTCCAAATTCTCCTGCGGACATCACTGTCCTCTTCGAAGTTCGGCCTAAATTTTCAACCCAGATCTTACCTTGCAGACCAGAAATGACAAGCAGCGTCGTGGGGAATCCAGTCGTCCCTTTCTTCATGTACAGAATATCAAAGACCGTGACGTCTACCCAGGTCATTTTCAGTGTTCCGTGTCTGGGTGGCTGGATCCTGCGCCATTTGGAGCAGGGGGAGCCAGCAGGATAAACCAAATGCATGTTTACCCATGCACAGCCTTTTGCGACCCTGAATTTCCAAGCACAGGTCAGAAACTGTGCCAATGAGAAATCTCCGGGTGACGTAGACATGACTGGATTTTAATACACACCAAAATTCTGACTCTGTGACTTGAAAGTGCAGAATAAAGTTTTAAAACCTAGCCTGCTGTGTATTTTCAATAGGGAATGAAACTCAAAAGTTGTTTTTTTGCCGAAGGGTGAGCGTTTAAAATGAAAGTCATGGTTTGAGTATGCAATGTCCTCCTTAAGGTTGTCTGGCACTTGGTCATAACAAGTCTAATACTACTGCCCTATTAAGCCTGACTGTGGACTGTTGGAATGTTCTAGAGACAGGAATTTCTTCATTCCAATTATGTTTTGAAATCTGACACTGGTTGACATGTATGAGTTAACAGAGTTGTCCTACCTAAAATTAGTATCTTCTAATTTTAATCAGCCTCTAAAGTACAGGCCCCATATATTAGAGGCTGATTTAAAATGACTGGAAGGCTAGAGTACCCTTTACTTTCAGCACTCGGGAGGCAGAGGCCGGCAGAGCTCTGTGAGTTCGAGGCCAGCCTGGGCTACAGAGTGACATTCCCAGGTCACTGGGAAGAAAAGGAAAGGTTCTGAACGATAGTGGCTTCCAAATCTTAGTCGGAAAGAACTGGTAAATATAACATGACTGTCAGGCCCGCTCTTCAACTAGCCATGGATTCTAGAAACAGAACTACTCGACGTTCATTCCCATACATGAAAACTGCCGCAAAGCCAAGAAGTTCAGGTAAAATTAGTCCTGGAAACAGAGCATCATTATGGAGAACTCTCCTTAAAGGTTCCTG
This sequence comes from Peromyscus attwateri, assembly GCA_902168425.1. Lineage (NCBI taxonomy): Eukaryota > Metazoa > Chordata > Mammalia > Rodentia > Cricetidae > Peromyscus > Peromyscus attwateri. The sequence goes on from CABHPP010134796.1 coordinate 4,871, forward strand.
CCCCAGCATCCTTGATGATATCACTGTTCTCACATTACTAAAGATGGCAACTGTGAAAGCTTTTAAAAACCACACTAACCTTAACCCTGCTTACAACAATATCAATTGGAAGGGTCAATTCATAATTTCTACACACTAAGGCTATATTTTTAGATTGTGAAGAAATTAGACCTCCTTAAAAATAGACAAATCAAGCTTCACATGGACTTTAAGGAGATCCAGGTGTGCCGTATTTTTAAAGAATTCTGGAAGGCTCAATGATGAACCCTTATCTAATGTGTACTGGTCCCAAGGTTTGGTCCCCAGCACCCTCCCAAGTCTAGGAAACAGTACCGAAAAATCTTACCCAAACTAAACTAAGCCCTGGGTCAGCTCACTATATAAAATCTGAGTGTTTATAAGCTCCATTATAAGAAAGAAGCTGTGTAAAAAGTAAGTCTATAAATGGTTCAAAAACTGTTTTAATGGAAGAGGCTGTTCTCTGAGACACTGGAGGACCAAAATTGTTTCTACTGCTAAAATGATCATTTTGAGAGTAATATTCCTGTGTTATAATCCAATGTCATCAGTTTCAATCTGTCTTGTGATTGATGACTTTTCTACCACAAATCCCTGGCTAGAAATGTGATACAACCTGGGAAACTGAATATACAAAGATTATTTAAAACGTGATTGCCTTTTGACTCCAGGTTCAGACTCTTAATATTTGGTAGGTAGATTATGTGTACACATACGTGACATAGCAGTTCGTGGCTATATAGGAGGTTACTAAAGTATCCTGCCAAGATTCAGTTAGGAATGGCCTGTTTTCCGATTTTCTGTCATTAAATTTTATCAGACCACCATGGCTGCTTCCACTTGGCTTAGAAAGGTTTTGGTTTTTGATTGGATGGTTTGTTTCTTTGTTTTTTGCAGCAGAAGAACACCTTCAACCTCAAGATCCATGAGTGAGTGAGTGTGTGTGTGTGTGTGAACGTGTGCATGCATTCAAAGCATCCATTTTTCTTGGTATCCTAAAGCCCCTGCCATCTTTGGCACGTCTTCGATACAAACCAGGCATATAACTGGCTTTGCGAGCCAGTGTTTCAAAGTAAGATACTTAATTGATTATTTCAGGTGCAACTGTCAGAAACAAAGTTTGACTTCCTCGACGAACAACAATGGAGAGAAAGTCATTGTCCTTAACAGCTTCAATGACATCAGTTGTGGTGGTGACAGGTTGCCCATTTATGCTGACAATGACATCATGGTCTCTCAACCCCGAGCTGAGAAAGAAAAAGAAAAGATGATGAAGCCGGGCGGTGGTGGCGCACACCTTTAATCCAGCACTAGGGAGGCAGAGGCAGGCGGATCTCTGAGTTCCAGGTTAGCCTGGTCTACAGCGCGAGTTCCAGGACAACCAGGACTACACAGAGAAACCCTGTCTTGAAAAACAAAAATAGTGATTAATGAAAGCATTAGAAGAGTTCTACTCATTCCCATTTGGGGTGTGTTGTTTGTCTGTCTGATTCCTCCTCAACTCTCCCACATACACACACACACACACACACACTCACACTCACACACACTGCCCTGCTGTTTTGCTGACCATTAGACATATGAACCAAGAAGGTAGGACTATCCCTCCAACTGTGAGGACTGTTGGAATGTGTCATAAAGCCAGCTGGAGGAGGGTCCTCTGTGTTTCCTATAATATCAATACCCTATGAGAAATCTGGAAGAAGCTAAGTCCTTACATGCGTTGGATTTCATTTGGAATGGACAGTTTCGCTTCTGATTTCTCTTCTCTTTAGCTTTCTTCTCTCATCTCTGCCCTATGTTAATTTCAGACATTACTAAATTCACTGGCAAGAGTGCCAAACCCAGACAGTGTTTTTCCCCCAGGAAGTTGTACTCTGATGAGTCTGACTGAACAGCCCATCCCATGGTTTCTGGAACTGGATCATGATGTGCTGCTGTGTGTTCCAGATGTTCTGCTTCCAGTAAATCAAAAGCCACTCAAGCTTCCAAGTCCAGATGTTTACAGCTCTGACTCAAGGCTATAGTTCTATTCAATCAACACATTGACCTCACGCAGAATATATATTCTAGATACAAACTCCAGCCCCAAAAGCAAAGTGCAAAAAACATGGACAGGCTGGTTGGTTATGTAAAGGTAAGAATGGGCTAAAAAGGGAACATCAAATTCGATGACTCCAGAAGATACTATTTAGGGAAAATGCAAAGCTCAAGAAAAAAATGACGTGAGCAGATCACCAAGATATGTGCAGTTTGAAAAATATGAGGAGCTTGGGGTATAGCTAAGTGGTGTAGGGTATGTTTAGCACGCACTTGGTCCTTAGTTCAGTGGCCAGCATCAGGGGTGGTGGGGGGACGGAAAGGTAACGCAGTGGGGCATGAGGAGAAGGAAGGGTAAAGCCACGTGCAAGAAATCCTTAGGAACAAGGACAGTCGCAGAAAGGTGACTCAGCAGTCGTGAGCAGGGCAACGGAGCAAGAAAGCGCCAGTGCTGGGGCATGAGGTCTACTGTGTACAGGATACGAAGAAGCTGGCTCACGCAGGGTAAGTGGCCTTTCCCCATGCCTCAGCACTTCCAAGAGACGAAAGCAGGATTTGATCCTGTGTCTTTCGGACTTGAAAACCCATCTTCTTGCCACTAGGTCAACTCCGCCTCGGGGAAAGGAGAGTAACTACAAAGTCCGGATTGTCAAGGAATTAAGCCAGGGTGCACACCTCCTCTCTGACTTCTGTGGAACTCAACACAGCTGCTTCCCCTTAAAAACAAGGACTCTTGTCATAAGACTCCTCAAACAACTTGTGTAAAAAAAAAAAAAAAAAAAAAAAATAAAAAAAAACCCACTTTGGTTCCTCAGAATAAATGTTTCCTAAGTGCCAGCTGCTGTTTGTAATTATTAGTAGTTATTAAATACAAGCAGATGAAAGCCAGCAAGGATGGCTGTCGGGCTGCCAGAGATTTACAGCACTAATCCTCACGTCGATGTGCATGTGACTACCTATCGGGGAACCTTGTTAAAGATGAAGACCCTCCTGGGGATGTCGTCTAGTGGTAGAACAGGTGTTCAGCGAACACAAGACCCTGGCTGTGAACTCCAGAAAGCAAGAAACAGCAGGAGTTAAGGGGAGTTGAGGAGAGGGTAGAAAGAAGTGGAAAGAAAGGAGGGAAGTGGACACAGCTAACCCCAGCACTTGGGAAGTCAGGAGAATCCAGAGTTCAAGACTAGCACGGGACGGGGTAGGGTGGCAGCCGATTCAGGGATGGAGCTCGGACCCTGCCTTTCTGTTTGGTTACTGACGGCACACCACACTCTGAGAACAACTTACAGAGCTGAGTGTAGCTCCCTGGCCTTGGATCAGAAGGTAAAATAAGGAGTTGGGGGAGGGGCGCGGCACAGCAGGGACCCGAGAGTCTAGAAGAGCTTAGAGCATGCCAAATCTAGCTAACCTGCTGGTACCTATGAGTTCTTCCGTGTCTAACAGAGTTGCCAGCGTCTAAGCAGATCGCTGAGCCCTTGAAAAACAAACGGCGAGCGGTAAGAAAGGGCAGAGCCCAGGAGAGCAACATTTGCCAAAGAAGCTGCCTCTCCCTGCTAGTAAATAGTCTAAGGCAAAGCTGGAGACAGCAGCTGAACCTTCCTTCTGCGGCTGTTTGATCTAGGAGTACAGGCGTCAGTGACGGAATTTGCACTGCCATGCAGACCTCAGAGAAGGGGCTTTGAGAAGACCTACAGCGCACTAGACTGAGAGCACCCTGAATCCTTCCCGGTCTTTTTTCTTTCTTTTTCACCCCCCAACTCCCACTGTCAGGAGTCCCACAAGAACACCCAGCTACACCACCATAACTTACCTGCAGAGGACCCAACTCAGACCCATGCAGGGTCCGTGATTGTCATTCCAGTCTCTGTGAGCCCCATGAGACTTGCTTAGTTGATTAATCCTTCCCATTCTCATTAACTAGTAATTACTGAACTGTTCCAATCATTTATCATTAGTTAATGGTTATTAATAACTGACTGACTGGGACATTGCGGCCCATGCCTATAATCCTAGCATTCAGGAAGCAGAAGCAAGAGGGTTACAAATTCCAGGCTAGCCTGGGCTACACAGCTAGGCCATGTCTCCAAAATTCAAAGTAAAGATCTAGGAAAGACTCAGAGGGTAAAGTGCTTGCCACACAAGCGTGAAGACAGTTTGGATTCCCAGCATGCATATTAAAAAAAAAAAAAAAAAAAAAGCTGAACACAGTGCCACATGTCTGAGATCCCTGCACTGGGAAGGCAGAGACCAGCGGATCCCTAGAACTCTGGGGACAGCCAGTGTAGCCCAGTTGGTGAGCTCCAGGTTCAGTGAGGACACTCAGCATCTACCTCTGCCTTCCACACATGCGCACACACATGTGCACATACACATGAAAACATACAGCAAATTCGAAAACTAATATGTAAGGCATTAATAACAACATAAAACTTTTAATTACTAAGTAAAAATGAGTAATATTGAAAGAATATGTTTAGGGGCTAGCGTACAGCTTAGCTTACCCAGAAAAAGGGAGAGGGGTTTAATTTGGTAATTCCCAGCAAAATTAATTTTAACCTAGGCAATGACCCTGAGCCCCTATCAGCACTGTCCAATATAAATGTAATATAAGCTGCATATGTCACTGTAAATTTTAGAGTAGTCACCTTAAAAAAAACAGATAAAATTACCTTTAATGGTGCATCTTATTTAATGCTATAAATCTAAAATTGTGTCATTTTAACACAGAATAAATATTTTGAAATTTTGACAAACATTTTGTACGTTCCTACAGGCCTTTGAAATCCACACATAGTACACACCCAGTCTGCCATTGTGCTCTGATGGCTCACCCAGGGCAATAAAGGACACAAAATGCCGTCCTTCTGAGCGCAGCGTACAGTGTGTATAGGCCGTGACCCTGATGCTGGTGCTCCAGCCTGACTGCTCCAAGCTTAGCATGGTGCATGCCTAGAAACAACAGAGCAGACTGAGCTGAGGCCGCCCGCCTCACTTACCTTGCAGCAGCCGTTCCTTGGATCACTTCGTACACAAAAACTCCAGAACTCACATCAGGGAAATCTGGATCTTGCCTCTTCATTTCTTGAAGGAGGCTGGGAACAGTATGAAGGTTAGCAAACACCGTGATCCCCTGAGGTCTAGGAAAAGACTTGCCCGGTCGGGAGGCACACAGCCTATCTCTTTTCCCATCTCTTCAGTTGGAGACTGGCAGGCACCCAGGAAAATCCCACCCAGCCAATCACAAGCCACCCCTGCTGGGTGCCGTTCCCTCCTCTAGGCCATCTCTGGATATGATTAGAATGAATGACTGGTACTGGCAGAGGGAGACACGGCCCTGCAGTAGAGCCTATGGTCCCAAGGTCCCCTTCCTGCTGTCCAAATGCTTTTGTTTGCTTTGTAAGACTGCCCAGTGAGGGCTTGTACCTCTGAGCCATAGTTACCCGGTGCTTACTTCAGAGTGAGGGGCAGCATTCGAAGACCCAGGTATTTCTTCTGTGAAGGGGCCTTTCCTGGAAAGGAAAATCATGATGCATAACACACAGCACGTTTCCATTTGACACAGCTTAAGAGACACCTAAATCCCAGAATCTCTTGTTAGAACATCTGGCCTTGCATACGATCTGCTTCAGAGAACATCTGTGATCAACACACCGCATCTCCAGCCAGTGGGTTCATTTCTATACTGTACAACACAAGCATTTCTGCGGATGTCTCATATTTAGCTTCGTGCTTAGTACCTCCGATATGGTTACCCAACGGGTGACAGATCTGAGACCAAGCACCTCAACACCATAAAGAAGTCAAGCTCTGAACATGGTGGGAGTGAGCTTGATAAACAGAGGGGCTGAATCCCCCCAACTTCCTTCACCTTTCAACTGGCGCTCGTGATAGTCTGCCAGGAACTGTCTGATCCGATCGGAGGGAATCGCGAAGGAGATTCCTGCAGTCACCTTCAGCGTGTTTATGCCAATCACATCTCCATCCTAGCAAGGGAGGAGAAACGCGAGGACGTTACTCAACGTTAAGTCACAGTGTTCCGCAAACCGAACCACGAAACATCAGGACCAGCAGAGCAGAGTAAAACTAATCTCATAGGGTCAAAACAGGAGGGGGAGGGGAAATCCACTTCTTCATTAGGGAGAAACAGATGTCTTCCAAGGCAATTAGCATGCCCAGGGGAAGGAAGAGGCGCTTTACGGATACAAAAGTTACACTTTTTTCACATTCAAAAAGTCAAGGCTACTATGGAGTACATATCATTCCCTAGCTCATTCTTATGTTAGTAAATGACATTAATTTTTAAAGGTGAGCTACAGTTTACATCTTGGTACAAATAAGAACACAAGATACCAAAGTGGCATGTATCCCCCACATCGAAAATTAGGAGTTCAAGGCACATATTAAATGGGGCTACAGGAGACCCTGTCTCAAAAAAGAAAAAAGAAAAAACAAACAAAAAAACCCACAAGGAGCATTCGCCCCTTTATTAAAGGATGCTAAAGATAAACAAGAAAAGACCAAAGCTGTTAGATTGTTGCGAATCAGCAATACTTCAGTAGACCTGTTCATCAGAAACCAGTTGACCTTTGTGAACCGGGGTCAGCTAAGCTGGTGCTGGGAAGTAGAAAACATTTTCTTGTCCATGCCCTTTGCCATTCCTTAGCCATTGTTAGGCACCCGGAACAAGAGAAATGGGATTCCTGGTCATATTAAGATACAAATGGCAACTTAACAATTCCGGAGTACGGCCTGCAGTTCTGTATTCCATCCTGCTCTATGAAGTCGCTGTGTAATCGGGAAGATGGGCACACAAAAAAATCTCATGCAGGGCTGCGAGTAGTAATCGTGCTGTCGACCAACGCTGTGGCCCAGTGGGAGAGTGCTTGCCCAGCATGTGCAAGGCCCTGGGTTCCATCCCAGAACTAAGGTGGGGGAGGATGTTTGAAAAGGAAAAAGGGAGAAAAGCTCAAAGCACTGAGCTCTAGGGGTACTGTATTCCTGCTGCTACATGTAGGTGAGCAAGTAGAAGCTTCAGCATCACCAGGAGAGGCACTGATTAAGAATAAAATACACGCCTGGCAGTGGTGGCACACGCAGTTAATCCCAGCACTCGGGAGGCAGGCGGATCTCTGTGAGTTCGAGGCCAGCCTGGTCTTCAGAGCAAGTACCAGGACAGTCAGGGCTACACAGGGAAACCCTGTCTTGAAAAACAAATGTACATCAGAGAATGAAATACACAGCAGAACAACGGATTCTGGTTATGGCTTTTCTGTCATCTATGAGTGGGAAGAAGGCTAAAAACCTGGATAGACTGCGTTAAAACCATCAGTGTTATTAGATGAGGAATAATTCACATACAAAAGAACGGGGATCTCAGAGATGTACATGACACAGCACAGTTGGTCTCTGGCAGAAGCCTGAGTTTCATCTTCTGGGCTTTTTGGTAACCAATGGCAACAGAAAACACGTAAAAGAGGAAAACTTCTGCCAGGTGGTGGTGTCGCACGCCTTTAATCCCAGCACTCGGGAGGCAGAGGCAGGCGGATCTCTGTGAGTTCGAGCCAGCCTGGGCTACAGAGTGAGTTCCAGGAAAGGCTCCAAAGCTACACAGAGAAACCCTGTCTGGAAAAACAAACAAACAAAAAAAGAGGACAATTTTGAAGTAGGCTGCAGCCAGGGCCCTGGTGTTCTTGGTGACAGGAGAGCACACGTCAACAGGATAAATCCATCACAGGCTCCAGAATGTTCCCTAACCATTTACTTAAGACCCAAGAATAAAAAAGCATCATTCCTTAATCTTGCCATGACAGTGGCTCCCAAGTCTGCATCACGGGTTTTGAAACATGTTTAAAGTTAAGAAATATGAAGCATCAGAAAAAGAGCCACTTACCAAGTTCACCAACGGCCCCCCAGAATTCCCGTGCTAAAAGACAAGTTGAGAAAGTCATCAGTTAGCAAACAGAAGCATCTCTCCACGTCATTTATACATAGTTCCTAGTGAGTTTTACCAGAACATCCTGCTTCCCCAAGGCAGGAAAAATCATGCCCCTTACCCTCCCAATCCTAAAGTCAGTGTGGCAAAGCAAAAGGACCCCACACTGTATCACAGCAGTGACCTCTGCAACAAGCCCCAAGTGTGGGTGCCAGTTATATCAAACGTTCGGCTCTAGCCACAGGGCATTCCAGCCCTCCCTTAGGGATGACCTCTGAGAATCCTCAAAAGACCAAAGGGAAAAGAGATCACTCTAAAGTTTTCTTCTCACTCCAACCTAGCACTATCTTCTGGGCTGGGAGCAGACTCCCGGTGACTTACATTAATGATGGCATCTGTCTGGATATAGTCTATGTCTGAATCCTTCAGCCCCAGCTCTTTGCCGCCTCTCTGTGTGGTGCTGACAATCCCTGCAGTCACTGTATCCTGCAGAGAAAACGGGCTGCCCAAAGCCACCACAAACTCTCCAGCCCGGAGATCCGATGATCTTCCCAGCAGCAACACAGGAAGGTCGGTCTGTACGTGGGGGCGCGGAGCAAAGAAATGGAAAAGAGCACAGTCAACCAGGACCTGCTGACCGGTGGCACTGTCCCGAACCAGCGTCCTCCCGCACAGGGCCTTGTCTTCCTTCTTCCTCAGATTCAGGTCCCACCGTTAAACTCTCCCTTTATTAAAATAATTGAGATCATCTCTAAGACCGAAACTTATGGTTCCAGCTGCTAGAGAGGTGGTTTAGAGGTCAAGAGCATGTACTGCTCTTCCAGAGGATGCAAGTTTGGTTCCCAATACCCATGCCGGGCAGTTGACAAACATCTCTAACTCCCGCTCCAGGAATACAACTTCCTTTTCCAGCCTCCATGGGCACCTTGCACTCTTGCACAGGCACATACACAAGTATAAATCATGAAAAATAAAAAATTGTAAAATTGAAGTTATATAGAAATTACTATTAATAAATGACCAGTGAAATGTCTGGTGTCAGCCAGTCACTTCGCACCATTCCAGCTCAGACCTTTATGGTCAGAGTGAAGTCACGAACAGGCTAGCGATCACCCAGAATAGCACTACTCAAACTGTACCGTGTACATAAAACCCCCAGGAGCTTATCAAAATGCAAGTTCTGGGAGACCTGCGTGAGTCTGAGGTCCAGGATTTCTAACAAGCTCTCAGATGCAGAGCACATCTTGCACAGCAAGGACCTCGAAGTGTAATTAGCAGGTTCAAATGCATTGCAAATGATTTCCCCCAAAGCTGCATCTGTTGAAGAAGGACTCATAGGAGGAATATGGGGGGGGGGTGCTACTAGACAATTAATAGAGATTGTTGGGGATTGATGGGTAACAGAAGGAAAACCATAGACAAGGAGTGAAATCCCTTAGCTAGGCTTCCTTCCATGAGGCTCTCAGCTCGGGTTTCCTGTTCCCCATGGCTGAACACCTGGCTTCGGACTTGGCTTTCTCATCCGTGCTATCTGGTGGTAGTGACAGGTCAAAGGGACTGGAGTCAGGCTGGGTAAACCCTTGGACCTGACTAAACTGATGAGGCCCTGTAGATGGGCCTGGAATCAAGCTAGGGGTTGGGCAAGTATTGGAGGTGTACAAGATCTCCCCCTTCACACCAGCGTATGAGTTCTGCAGAGGGATAGCTACTGTAGACCTCAGGTTGGCGGCCTGAAAATCTCGAAGCCTGAGAACCAGGCAGGAGCCAGAATGGAAAGCAGGGATCTCCCCTGGGCCTTATGCAGCCCACCCAGGTGCCTTGAAGGTTAAGAAGGGGAAGCTGAACCCCCCCACCCCCAAGAGTCCTAGACATGGCAGCTCTGCAAAAAGAAACTGGGACGGTCTGCCAAGGCAAGCTGCTGAAGCCAAGGCGGATAATGCTGGGGTATACCCAGGCTGATGTGGGGACACCCTGGGCATTCTCTTTGGAAAGATGTTCAGCCAGACAACCATCTGATGTTTTGAAGCTCTGCAACTCAATTTCAGAGCTGCGTGAGCTGCAAGTACACGAATTTCAAGAACGGAGTGAGGCTGGGCGGTGGCGGTGGTGCACACCTTTAGTCCCAGCACTCGGGAGGCAGAGGCAGGCGGATCTCTGTGAGTTCAAGGCCAGCCTGGTCTACAGAGCGAGATCCAGGAAAGGCACCAAAACTACACAGAGAAACCCTGTCTTAAAAAAAAAAAAAGAGCGGAGTGAGTGGGAACCTGGAGAGTTTGTCTCTGCTCTTTGAAACCCTGCAACAGATCAGGTTCTTCACAGAGCAGCCTTGGCTGGAGGGTGGTGTGGTCCAGCCTAGCTCTGTAAGCAGACAATCAAGCACTGACTGCTCCCAAAGGATGGAGCATGAAGCTGCAGGGTCCCTTCCTTGGGGGGATAGGGGGGCTGTGTCCTTTCCTCTGTACCAGTCCCCGTTGGTACCCCAGGCTGTAGGAGTCCGGACTTCACCCTGCTCTGCCATCCCCTTTTCTTATGGTTGAGCCTTTCTTCCCTTCCCTGCCCCGACTCTGGCTTCTCCTCCACATTCCAAACAAGTCACCTGCCCTGCCCAGGGATGGGGGTTGAGCAAAGGAGGTAGGAGAGGAGCTGGGGTCTGTACCACAGCAGCTTTGGGGATTGAGTTCTTCATTTACTGAGGAGGCATTGGGAACAACAGGTAGGGGGCAGAAGTGTAAAGGGGGGTGGCTGAGGGAATGTGAGGTTCAGTGATACTCTAGATCTTAATCTCCACATCACTCATCACTTTGTTCTTAAAAAAAGAAGCCTGGGACACCAGGGTTTCGGGAAGAAGAAAAACATACCCTACATACAAAGAAAAGGCATGGGGAAGGAATACAAGAGAAAATATCAGCAAATAAACTGGGAAATCGCCAAACGTGCAGACTCGGACTTAGTTCTCAACTACTCACATTTGGCTCGATCTTAATCAGTGCGAGATCCAGTTTATGGTCAATGTCTTTGACAGTGGCTTCATACTGGGCCCCATTCTGGAGCTCTACCTGGATCCTCTGGTGGTTGGTGAGGACGTGGGCATTGGTGATGATGAGCCCATCCTCAGACACTATGAACCCAGAGCCACTGGAGGCAGGGATTTCCTTGTTAGTGAGAGGTGATCTGTCCGGGAACAAGGCAATAGTATAAGCAAAGGGCAGGAACTGGGGAACGCAGCCATTGTTTGTGAGTCCCAGGAAGCCTCGCATTTATCAACCATATCTCCAGGAGTTTTTCCAAGCATGGTCCCTTTCCACTTCCATCCTCTCCGTGTATACACAAGCCACACTAGTATGTCCTGGCCATCTCTCTTGAACACAACTCAGAGCTGGGTCCAGGGATACTACTTCCTCCTTCAAATCGGGTCACCTGTGGGTCATTCGCTGTGAAGAGGCCAAACCTGGTGCTCACACTACTGCCACGGTGTCAAAATCTTAGCTCTTAGGTTCCACTACTGACTGGCGTTAACTAACAGATCAAGTTAATTTCTGTCGATCCGGGTTTCCTTGCACTCACGTGACAGCTAGGGCTACACAGACCACCAAATGCTGACTAACTCCTACAATCAGCCTTAAGTTTTGCTTGTAGGGTATGTGGGAGAAAGAAACACCAGCTACCAGCGTGCAAGGATGTAGCTTGGATCTAGAAGCCAGAATCCTTGTGCTTGGCTCTTTGCTTTTTAGCAAAATAACTCTTAACAATTTTTCTTCGGGTACTGGGCTTGAACCTGAGGTCCCCGCGTGCTCCGCACGAGCTCTACTGCCCAGCTCTACCCCAGTCAACTTGTTGAACCTGGGTTTCCTCACAGCGATTTTTAATGAACAGATAACACTATCAGGTGGGGTGGCTGGCCCTCGGTGTGACCTTTACCTGCGGAATATCTGCAAGTGAACCACAGATGGCGCCACCTTCTCCACCACCGCTGCGATAAAGTTGTACTTCCTTCGGAGCCGCCCGGCACTTCTGGTCCCTGTGAACAAACGGTCCACCGTGAGGGCAGTGGGATCCATGCTCCCTGGATGCAGGTGTCACATCTCAAAGTTCCCCAGCAGCTCCCCGTCCCCCTTCCTCCGCAGGTTCTCCAGACTAGGAGATGAAAGCACCCGGCCTGTCATACCAAGGGGAAGAAAAGGAGAAAGAATCCCAGTGCCAACTAGTAGGGAGCGCATTAACCAGGCAAGAACACCAGGAACCACCACGACAGGTTGAATCCCTGGAGCTGGCGAAGGAGGACCGATCCTGCGAGCGCGCGCACGAATCAAGAGCACCCACTTCATCTTCTTAGGATGGGTTGGGGTAGGGGGGGGGGCGTGCCCCGCACCTCGCTCACCTGGGTCCCCGCAGCCTCCCTTCTGCACGGGCACGGCCGGGGGCGAGCCCCGCAGGCGCGCTGCTCTGTTCTCCTTACGGAGCGCGCACAGACTGGGGTAGGTGCGCCCGTCGCTGCCGCACACCGCCGCGCCCTCCACGCCCTCCACGCAGCCGCAGGTGCCCAGCCAGGCGCCCCCCGCAGGCTCCCGGGAGAATGGGGCCCCGCAGCGCAGCCCCGAGAGGCATGGCCGGCCCCGCGCCCCGCCACACTCCTGACCCTCCGCGGCGGCGCACACGCGGCAGCAGCCGCAGCGGTCGGGCACCGGCGCCGTGCCGGCCGAGCAGGTGGGCAGTGGCGGGCAGCGCGTGGCATCGCAGACCTCGGGGCAGGGCATCGAGACTCTGGACCTCCTGGCCTCCGCCCAGGGAACAGGCACGGCTGGCAGCAGCAGCCACAGCAGGAGGAACTGTGCCCACACAGCGCATAGCGGCTGGGAGTTCATCGTGCACCCTGCCCTCCTGGAGTCTACTTTTCCAGTTACTCTGCTCGGGATTCACAACTGGCCTAAAATGAGCCACACTTTTTCCTGGCCTGGGTGCCGCCTCTGCCAGCCTCCTGACTTTATAAAGGACAGCGTCTGGCTCACTTCTGCACACACACACACACACACACACACACACACACACATCACCCACCACCCATGCCACCCGTAAGCTGTGAAGGGAGGGTCTACTCTAAAACCAGTCACGGGGCAGGTGACAAACGTGATCACCCACCCACGGCCACGAGATCTGACCAGGAAAACAAACAACCAGATTTCATATTTCACATGTTTTTATTACAAAAACAAGCAACCGAACCGTTTTAGAAAATTACGTTTTGCTACATACCAATTAGGAAATCACACAACCTAAGAAGCTGGAGTTTCCATGCACTCAGCTCAGTGCTTTCGGAGGTGTGTTTCACAGCTCAAACGGGACATGCCACACCTTCATAAACAGAGGAGCAAGGGGGTCACGCTGTGTGTTTTCGCCAAACATTTACTTTATTCAGAGCCTACCTAGTATGAGTGACTATAATTGACTCCGGCAGGCAATAACACACAGAGAAAACGGGAGACTGAGGAAAACAGATTTTAGAGGAAAAAAAAATTTTTCAAAGTTAAAGAGGTGACATAGGAACCTCAATTTCCAAAATGCTGCCATTTGCTACCAGATGACTGTTTATTTGGTTAACACTGAAAACATCAAATACGCTGCTCAACAACTGATCTGTTATTCAGAGAGTCATTTTAGTCCCGAAGAAAACGCATTTATATTCTAAAAAGGTGGAAACAAAACCAGTTTTCTTCCGTAAACTAAGAGGCTGGACCTTAAATCTTCCCCAGGAGCTCAGCATTCTACTTGGGGGTAGGGGTGTAATGCCACTGCCTTGTCCTGAGGTCCCTCTCTGGTTGTGGTCTTCCAGATCCTCATCAGGGTTCTAAGAATGAGAAAGGCACAGTATTTTTGCCATCACCTGACCTTGGTAAGCGGGTCCATCAGACCTCTCGAGGCTAATGGATGATGAGTCTTTCAGGTAAGAACACTTCCTCAGAAGCCTTGTAGAAGGACCCAACCCCAGAGACTGCTTTTGTCCCCCCTCCCCCCAAAAAGTAGTACCTTTTATAATTCAGAAATCCCTTCTGATTTATCCACAACATTTGCTTAACTACAAACCACACTGCATCACACCCTGTTCCCCGCCACATCGTTCTATTTTATACATTGAAAACTAAAAGTGTATGCACTGTCTTTGGCTCACATTAAAATACTGTGATAGGCTGGATGTGGTGGTACATGCTTGTAATCCAAGCACTTAGAGGTGGGTTGGAGGCAGAAGGACTACCAGTTCAAAGCCAGCCTGGACTACATAGCAAGACTCCAGCAAAAACAAATTTAAAAGCGGAGGGGGGTGGGGGGATTAATATAAAACTGGTCAGAGATCCAGACAGAAAGAGAATTCTGAAATAAGAATTGAGAATTGACTGTTTCTGGGTTTCACAAAGGTAATTATATTTTCCCAACACCAAAACTATATAACAATGTTCTAATTTGGAATTCCCACGTGTTGGCCAGTTAGAGTCAATGAAACTCTGTACTTTTCCTTTATTTACATAATGTAAACTGCATTGGGTTTAATCTAACAACAGTCTCAAAATACTTAATGAAACCTATCAGCTTTCTATAATGACCAGTTAATGCAGCAGTAATAACCTAGCAAACAGTTTGTAGGAGCAAGACAGACAGATTTTGCAATTTAAACACCAGAAGATGACATCATCTCCATGAGTCAGGGGATGTGCAAAACCCGTTCTGGAGTTCCTAGCTTATTTTCATTAGTTCCTCATCTCAGACTGAGCAATTCTGTTGAGCAGCCAAAGAATTTTCTAGAGAAAGATTTTAAGTTGAAACCAGAGACAAAGGACTTTAAGAATTTGGACTGGCTTTTGAAGTAAGCTGTAACCTTGAGCACTCATAAATAAATAATCCCCAAAGCAAGAATTTATGAAAACCAAAATACACAAAAGTTCTTTTTAAAAATAATAATAAAGTGGGGAGGGGAAAGATGGAAAACAAAAAGAGAAAGCGATCCAGTGGTTTTTGTTTTTTAGACCAGGAATAAAATAAGGGCAAAGTTAAAGTGGGGGACAGCTCCCACACACTGAGCTCAGGGGTCTTCAGTGTGGCACCGGCATCAGGGTCCTAGTCACATTAGAAAGAAAACACTTCCTTTCACGCTTTCGGAGATTTATGCCTGTTTTCCTTTTGCATTAACTATGGACACAAAGATTGGCTTAAATAAAAATGCCTCCTAGTCTCTTCTTAGAGCTACAAATTCCTAACTAAAATATACACCTAACTTATCCAGCTGATAAATGTTACACAGATAGGAATGAGCCACATCCTCTCTCCTTGTGGAAACAGCCCGAAGTCTCTGGGAACACGGTTCACTGAAGGCTGATAGACAAATGCCCCCAAAGGCAATGGAAATAGTATCTTGGCCAATGGAAAAACCACACCCTAAATTTTGGGTAGAAATCCAATCTTCCAAACTCTTCTAGAACCCAGCAAATCCTAGCCAACAATTTATCCACTGGTTCAGTTTCTTTATTCCCAGTTTCTATTCCATAAAAATATAACTATTGAAAAAAATCATCTTTGCTGTTTCTCCATTGGTGAGTACAGAGGATCTTATCAGATGTTGGGGTTCCACCCACTGTATGCATGGCTTCATTTAACAGGCAACTTAAAGCACAAAAAGCAAGTCCATCAGCAGGGTGCACAATATACAAGCAATTAACGTTAGACAAACGTCGACTCATTCTGAAAGAGCTGTGAGACAGGGATGCAAGATTCTGTCCCAGAGCAGAACCATTCTCCTGTCTGGAAAACATGAACCAGAGATGCTTCCTGAAATAAACAATCATCCATCTCCTCTCAGTAGCTGCTTTACATTAAGCCTCTGGGATAGAGATTGTATATACAGAAAGAGAGAGAG
>CABHPP010134796.1:20857-34083 GCA_902168425.1 Peromyscus attwateri
AGAGAGAGACAGAGAGAGAGAGAGACAGAGAGAGACAGAGAGAGACAGAGAGAGACAGAGAGAGACAGAGAGAGAGAGAGAGAGAGAGAGAGAGAGAGAGAGAGAGAGAGGAATCACTCTACACTTAACTGTCACACATACTCAAATAACATGGCTTCAAGGGAAGTGTCTGTTCTGGTCTTCATGGTCCTAATATTTTAACACTAATAACCCTATCCTTGGGGCCTGACATAGAAAACAGACTGGTGGCTCTGTCACCCAGATCTAGAGCATTTGGGGTCACAGGGAATCAAGAGGACAGCATAATTCCCACAAGTGGCTATGGCAGTTTAATTAGCCCTCATGACTCATAAGAGGACCCCTCTCCTCCCCTGGGAGGTGTCCTGAGGGAACTGCCTGGGAAGACATTCCGAAGTTCACCCTTCACTCCCCAGATTCTAAGGCCACCTCTCAGATGGATCCCAATCAAGCTGTAAGCTGAGTCTCCCACACCTGATGCCTTTCAGTCCTGATGGTAACCATTTGCCTGATCCCCACACTTCAGGCCAAATAATGGGTGGACGAAACCAGCACTTAGCCTGAGATCCTGTATATAGACTGGACACAAAACCAAGAAGATAAAAAGAAATACAAGGTGGAAGGGAACTTGGTTAGGGGTGAAACTAGACTCCAACTACCCCCCAGACAGGAAGTATTAAAACTAACCCCTCACTAGGAAACCTGGGGGAGAGGGACATTCAAGAGGCAATGGAGTATGCCTGCGGGTCTAACCTAGTGACTTCCTCCAATTAAATACACTGTGTCGATAATAACAAAAACCAAAGCCATCTGGATGGGCCCCTCCACTGTGAGTGCCGTGAGCCTCTGTCCTCCGCCATGGCAGAGAAAATGAGTCACAGCGCCGCTGTCTCTCCTGCACACCATGGCACTGCATGTCACACATCAGAGGTCCGTATGTTTTCGTCGTCAAGGTTGAACACAAACGGCTTCTCCTTGGGGTGCTGGGGCTCTGACCTGTGCCTGACTCGAGAACTAGCCAGCCCCACTGTGGTGTTGCTCTCCCCAGGGTGAGGCATGAATAAAGAGTCCTCCGGAGCATTCTCAGCTGACAACAGCTTTTCCCCAGCCTGGGGGACCGGTGTCCAGGGTTGCCAGGAGGAGGCCACTGAAGGGGCCTTACAGAGAGCCCTTTTTTCCTCCACTGCTGGCCGCCTCCTCAAGATGGAGTTAGGCCCGCCTGCGAGGCTGGAACCTCCAGGTCGCGTCAAAGAAATGGATCTAGAAAAGGATGGCTCCTAAAAGCAGAAAGAAAAGAAAAAGACAAAATAAGGGATTTCCCTCACAGTGTTTATCCCAAAGTCTCAAGAAAAATGCCCATCCTGGATCACCAACTCAGACAGGGACACTGGGTGACAAAATTCAAGTAAGTGTATCGAAGTCGGGGGGCACCTGCAGTCCCCGCTCCCCAGGAGGCTAAGGCAGGAGGATTGCCTAAGCTATGAAGCTTTCAGGGCTAGTGTGGGCCACACGGTAAACTCAAAAATAGTACAAATACATTTCAGAAGTAAATAAAGATCCTAAGCAGAACTCACTACACATCATTTGGAGATCTGCTTGACACTGGACTTGTAGGACACGTTAGAAACTTCACCTCTCCGTCCAGCCCAATCTCATGTCCACCAACAAGCCAAACAGAGAGGGGAAATGTCCCCCAAGTTAGCAGCAAGAAAAAAACAAGTGAGCCAGCCTATGGCTCAGCTGCATTCATAGCTGGGCTGCCTGCCTACATAACCAAATAAAACATGCTCATTCAAAGCTAATTTATCTTTAAGCAGACACTGTGGCAGAGAGAGGAAGTGACTTACTCTGGGGTGGCACTTGAGGGCCTGGACAGCTGCTCCAATCTCCTGAATCCAGCTGTGCATGTCTTCAGGGCTGTCCGCCTGCAAAACATCCGCAACACTTAGACATATTTTTGGGGTGTGACCTCAGTTTCCAAGTCCCTGGCTCAAGTTCATAAAATCACACCATTCCAGTTCAGCAGGACCTTGGAAACCACGTAGTCCGACTTTTGAGGACATTCCCCCCCCCCCCCCCCCGCCATCTCTCTCTTGACGTACTATAAATAAAACCACTCAAAGTGAAGCTCCCCTGAAGAGAGAAGGGGGTGTGGGGTAGGGGATACCCTAGTGTCCTGTTTTCTGTCTAAACCTACCATCCCATTTTCACCCCATCTGAAAAACAGCTGAGGGAGCCAATTCAGACTCCTAGTTTTTACCCCCAAAGGAAAATGAGGTTCAGAATGCCACAGCCCCAGGTCTGAGGCTGGTCTAAATCCCCCTCTCCTCATCTCTCCCATAATTATCTGAATGGAAGACTCCCACTTTTAATTCCTCTATAGCAAACTCCCTCTCCCTCCAAGGTATACACGTGTGTTGTCAATGGAAACAGCGCCTTCCTGAAAGTACAAGCTACTTGGAGCTGTCTCAAAAACTCCCCACGCCCCCCAAGCCTTGGAGTGAGCGCTAAGCCGAAGGACGGACACACTAGCAGACCGGAGTGAAGCATTTCCCCTACCAACAACCTCCTCACCCCAGAAGGGGGCAGCAGCCTCTCTACGGAAAGAGAAAGAGGAGGCCTGGCCCCGCAGGCAGAGCCTCTGGGCGCCTCCCAGCAGCAGGAAGGAAGAGTGCAAGTGAACACGGAGAGTTGCAGAGAGTCCTATGCAATAGCTGCCTACGAGTTAGAAAAAAGATGTAAGTTTCGCTGTCCCAGCACCTTCCCCTAGACGTCCACCCCAACACAGAACTTGTGTGTGTGTGTGTGTGTGTGTGTGTGTGTGTGTGTGTGTGTGTGTGTGCTGTGTAGGCAAGTGTGCAACAGCGCCCAGCCCCCAAGTGCTCCGCCTGCTCCCCTTGCTTTTCCATACCCCAAACCACTCTGAATTCTACCAGGATAAAACAAGACCGCTTTGCTTTTCATGGGGTTTTGCGTTTCTTGTTTTCTCCCAAACTTGCATTACTATCCCTCCCCATCACCCCCAAACAGAGTCTCTTGGTTAGCACACACCAACAAAAGCACTAGATCAAAAGGAATGACAAAGGCCCGTGGTACACACCTCTCACACCTGCTCCCTGCTAACTTATTTATACTTGCCTCTCCCCATGATTCTTTCTGGCTACGTGGTAGCCTAGTAGCTTTCCAAGAAAAAGACAAATACATCCCTGGTCCAAAGAGAGTCGCCAGAATTAGGTATGCAAACTTTTCCTAAGATCATGATGAGAGAGAGCCTGTTCCCTAGACAGACCTACAAGTAAGTTGTGAGGCTCTTCTGTTTGACTAGCACCCAGACCGCAGGGCTCTCTATGTATTAGTAATGATGGCTATTTTTATTCTCCTATGGTAAGAGGGAAGCAAATAAACCTGAAATTCTACCAGCATGGCCCAGCATGGTGACACACGCCTTTAATCTCACCACTCAGGAGTCAGAGACAGGTGGATCTCTTTGAGTTCTAGACCAGCCTCATCTACACAGGGATTTCCAGGCTAGCCAGGGCTATATAGTGAGTCTCTAAACAACAACAAAACACAATGTATTTCACTGTTATGGATTTATTCAATGCCCTCATCCTGAGATACTTTTCTTCGAATTACATATAAATCCACCCCCAAAGGATCAAAGGATCAAAGGCTGGGCTGGATCTCAGCGGCAGATCACTTGCCTAACACATGCAAAATTCTGGGTTCTAGAACCAATAACAAGCCAAATTTTAAAAAGGATCAAATAGGATAACATATTTGGTGGAGAAAAGGTTATTATGAATTTATCCCCCCACGAAAAGCAGATATTGCAACTGATGCCATATGAAATGAAAGTATATTTTATAAAGTATCTTCAGTAGTTTTAACCACTGTTTTATATTTTTATTTCAAAGTTATTTTTAAGGGGGGATGAGGAGATAGCTCAGTGGGTAAGAGGGTAGTTGTGCAAGCAAGAGGATATGAGTTTGAATCTCCAGGCCCCAAATAAAAGCTGAGCACCTGTACATGCCTGTAATGCTGGTGTTGGGGTGGGGGGTAGACAAGTGGATTCTGGGGGCTCACTAGCCAGCCAGCCTAGATGAAATGCCAAATTCCAGGTTCAGTGAGAAACTCAAAATTGAGAGCCTGGAGAGATAACTCAGCAGTTACAAAAAGCATTGGCTGTTTTACTAGAAGACCCAGATTTGATTCTCAGTACCCATACAGTGGCTCCAGTTCCACTAGATCCAATGCCCTCTTCTAGTGACCATGGGTAACGGACACGCACATGGTACACAGGCATACGTGCATGCAAAACACCCATACGTAACAAATAAAATGATTAAAAAAAATAAAGTAGAAATCAATAGAGAAAGACATTGACATCCTCCTCTGGCCTCTGCATATATATCACAGGCATGTGCCCCACATATACATGAACACATACAACACACATATACCATCATTTTTAAATATTATTCAAATAGAAAAGTATCGCACTTGATTCCACACAAGAAAGAATATTATTTCAGAGCTGAGTCCATCCAGTCCAGATGACCTAAAGATGCCCAAACCTGGGCAGATGGAAAGGGAGATGCTGCATGTACCTTCTTCTCCCCATGCCCTGCTCTTGTGTGCATTATGGTTTCTATCCTTGACGGCAACTTATAAGGAGAGGAACAGACTTCTGAAATGAGTTCCTTCAACCTGTGGTCCAGTGACCTTCTGAGCATCAGTTCTGAGTTCAGCACTGAAGGACGCAGTGAGTGATGGCAGACAGCAATATGAGACATGCAGTATCTACCTCTGGTTACCGCTATTATCCCCTAAAACTCTAGCAGGTCCTCCTTCCTTTCCCAATGAACCAATCCCATCTTTAGATACAGCCCCATAATGGATGATTGGATAAATTACGCAGTATATAGTTCTAGGGCAGTGGTTCTCAACCTTCCTAATGCTGTAATCCTTTAATACAGTTTCTTATGTTGTGGTGACCCCCCCCAACCATAAAATTATTTTCATTGCTACTTCATAACTGTAATTTTGCTACTGTTATGAATCATAACGTAAATGTCTGATATTTCCGATGGTCTTAGGTGACCCCTGTGAAAGAGTTGTTTGACCCCCTTGATCTTCATGCCCCCCCCCAGGGTGTCATGACCCATAGATTGAGAACCACTGTTCAGGTGGTACCCTTCCCCTTAGAGTCTAAGTTCTGACTCTGCTCTCTGGCACTCCCTCGTCACTCTTATCGATACGGTTGTCCTGGCACAGCAGCCTGGTTCTGACGAGGGAGCTCAAGACCATTTCATCAATTCATATTTCTAGCAACAAACTCTCCTGTTGATAAACTGCCAAAGCCCCGGGCCCTCTATGCCTGGGAAATGCAGAAATGGAGACCCCTGCTCTGTATTTCAAGGACTGGAAGTTGGATTATGTTTGGGGAGTTGCTGGAGACTGACAGCAGAACTTTCCACATTCCAGGCAAGTGCATCCCAGCTCTGAAGTCTCATCTTGAGCCCTTGCCCAGAACTGAGAAACGTCTACCTGCTCACAAGACTGGTTCAGTACCGTTTCCACTCATCTTGAAGCCTGATTACTAACTACCTGGACCTGGTCATCATGATCCATCTTCCAACATTCCCAGTCACCCCAGGTTGGTCAAAGGTAGATTTTTCTAGTTGTGATTATATCCTCTACATAGTAGTTCTCAACCTGTGGGTCATGACCCCCTCAGGGTCACATATCAGATATCCTGCATATCAGATATTTATATTACAATTCATAACTGTAGCAAAATTACAGTTATGAAGTAACAATGAAATAATTTTATGATTGGGGGTGACTACAACATGAGGAACTATATTAAAGAGCCACAGTGTTAGGAAGGTTTGAGAACCACTGCTCTACAGTATAGGTTCTAGGTCTGGCCACTCTGAGCACAAGCAAGTCTCGAATACCAAGTGCCTCTCAATTGGTTCCATAGCTCACTGAGTTTCTGATCCTAAATGGATCATTCCCCCTTGAAGCTCCTGTCTCCTCGTGGACAGATTGGAGATGAGGCACAGATTGATTATGGAGAATGAAATGATACACTTCCAGCTAGCTACTGCTCAGCAGGGTCCCCTGCAACAACAGCTGCTTTTCTTTTTTTGTTTTTGAGACAGGGTTTCTCTGTGTAGTTTTGGTGCCTGTCCTGGATCTTGCTCTGTAGACCAGGCTGGCCTTGAACTCACAGAGATCCACCTGATTCTGCCTCCCAAGTGCACCACCACCACCCGGCAACAGCTGCTTTTCATGATTTGCAAAGACTGCTACAGTGTGAGACCACGGAGGGCAGGTGGTCTATCTAAGCCAAAACCTCTAACATCCAAGTGATGGGAACCCAGCCACAGTCCCTCTCTGGCCAAAGAGCTCTTTTCTCTGCCTCACCCTGCTTGCTGGTCTCACTATCCTAGATCCTGCGGATGGACAGAAGGTTCATGCAGACGCACGATTGAGGGACCAGGTCAGAAAGTCACTCGAGTACAGTGCATCAAACCTCTGGTGCTGCAGAACAAACTCCAAGGACAGAGTTCTCCCACCTTTCACATGAAGTGTGGTTCTTTTTATTTAAAACAAGAGGCTGACATAGACACCGTGAGTCCAATTTATTCAGAGGCACGTATTTTGCAGACTTCATATAAAAAAAGAGTCAGTGATGCCAAAGAAATATCATCATTTCTTTTTGCCAACAACCAATATTGAGCTCTTACAGCCAAACAGAATTTCAGAAAACTCCCCTCTAATTGCATGAGCTCAACATCCTTCCATATTCAAAAATTTCGCTAATGATATCAATAAATGTGACTTTTAAAATATTACATAATAACATATGTCAACATTTTGAAGACCTGCACTGCTTGGTGAGAGCAGTATTTTCCAAATGATGAGCACAAACTATGGGTAAAAAAGTATCTACTCAAATGGTGACCAGTGGATCTTAGCTAGGCATATGCAAATGTATTGATAAGGTTCCAGACTACACTGCACCTAAATATTAAGAAATTAAAATTTTTTCAAGTTCTGGTAAGAAACAAAAAAAGAAATATCTGAAATTATCTAAAAGGATATATTGAAATAATCCTTTTTGTCTAAATACTTATTTGCATAAAGCCAGATTTTCAAATTCTTCAAGGTAATACGTGGATACAGACAGTGTGCTGAAGTAAGAATGAAATTCCTGTTGTCTTCTATGAGCCAACCATGAAAGAGGTGCACAGAGTAGAAAATAATCCTGCTCTGGATATTTTTAGAAGAATAGTTATTTTCACAAGATACTTTCTTAATTTTTCATGAGTTTAGAGTTGTAACTTCTAAGTGAATCAATAAATATGTTTACTGGTTTTTCATCCATTCTTCTCTGACATTCCATTCTCCTAAAGCCATATGCGACACTTGAATTTGACCTTCACTCATTTATGTATTCAGAGTGATGCTAGTGTCCTTCCTTCCTTAGAAATTTGGAGAGCAAAAGGGAAGGAGTAGGGAAATGGTAAGAACTATGTGAAATCCGGGCCCCTGCTAGATGATGTAATGTCTTCTGAATGTTTTCGGTTGTGCCTTCTGTGTCCCAAATTGCTACCCTTAGTGAGGGACTTTCAGAGCATCATTCACTGGACAAGCAAGTATTTAGTCGCCATCTAGGCAATGCTCATCACGAAGTGTACGATTGGATGTTCCACAGACAGTAAACTCAATGCTTACCCCTGTGTCATGGTCTGAATGAGGAATGTCCCCCCACAGGCTCACGCATTTAAACATTTGGTCCCTAGTCTATCTGGTCCCCAGTTGGTGGCGCTGTTTGGGGAGGTTATGGAACCTTTAGGAGGTGGAGCCTTGCTGGAGGAAGGCCTTTCCCCTGCTCTTTCTGCTTCCTGCTCCTGTTTTGGCATGTCTTTCCCGCCACTGAAGGAACCATAAACTAAATTGACCCCTTCCTTCCTTGTTGCTTCTGGTCACTGCATTTTATCACAGTAACAGAAAAGTAAGCAATACGCCTAGCGCTAATCCCGGTTTTCCTTACAACTGCTTGCCCTCTGTACTACCAGGGAAGATGGCAGGTGTCATCAACCAGTGCAAAACTTGGGCCAAACTCCTAGGATTCATCTTCATCTCTCCTCTTCCCCATCACACAACCAACTCTCCAGTCCTGGAGAGTGGACCTCTTCTGCAGCTCTGAAAGTCATCCCTTTCCCTCATCCATCTAAGTCCATCCCCCAAACCCTATCATGGCCTTCAGAGTGGCCTTTTTAATCCCGCATTGCCCTTTTCTTATCTGCCCTTCATGATACCTGGGGACAAGCAGTCTCCAGGGTCATTAGAAGGGCTGGGCTTGAGTTTTTCATCTCCCTTTTACACATGTGGAAAATGAGACTCCGAGTCCAGGAGCTGTTTCCTATTGCTCTCATCTTACCTTTGACTCTAAGGAGCAAATATAAGCTTGCTAACAAAGCAGACTGGGCAAAGGGACTCTCTGCCAATAGCTGCACAGCCTACCTCACAGCTCTCTACTCCCCTTCCCCAGGCTCCTGGCCCCCTCTCCCCGTGAGTCCTCTGGTCACCATCTTCCTTGGGAACACCTTTCCTGCCTCTGTCTCCCAATGGACAACAGCAGACAGTCACCCTCTAATGGCGGTTCCAGAAGTCACAGTTTTCTGGAGGAGTGGCTTTGGTTTTGTTTTTTAATTCCCTTGTCCCCTTCAGGTGGCTTGTTCTGTGCTGGTGGTAGGTATGTTTGGATTCTTCACCTTCTGCCACTCACGAGGGGATTCCCTGATCTCCTTGATGGGATTTCATCTTGCAAATGCTAAGGGCTAGTCTTTGTGATGTTCTAGGCCAGCTCTCCACCATCATAAGCATTATACAGCATAACTCACATCATCCCGCAGATTGCCCTGTGCATCATCTACCAAACATGTGATTTCGGTTGCTTGATTACTTAAAGACCAGGTCCTTCTAATCCGTGACCCCAACCTCAGACCATGCCCAGACCCTTGACCACACTCTACAGACATCAACTCAAGAACCGGAAACTCGTGTTAAAGCACAGGCTAGTCCTTGTGTCAGAAGGGCAGAGGCACCGGAGAAGAACAAGATTTAAGAGCCAAGTGACCCCCTCCATGATCCAGTCTGCTCCCCAGCCTCCCCTCTGCCATCTCTTCCAGGACAGTGTGCTCGTCCCAGGGAGGACGGCCTGAAGATGCCGAAGGCAGCCACCGTGACTGCTGGCCTGACGTGGAAAAAGAATAGAGACACAAGACCTATTGCTCAAAAACTGGGAAATCGGCCTCACCCTTTTGTGGGAGGGATTCGGTGGGGAAAAGAGAAGAAAGGAAGAGGGAAGCCTCCCAAACTCGACTTGGGAAGGCTGCCTATTTCACTGCTCAGAATCCCATATCAGCCTCGCGCTGGGGATCAGCACATTCTGTGGGCTGCTGGGTAGCCCGGGCTGAGGACTTGGCCCTGGGTGTCTTCACCCTGCTTAGAAATCTGCCTCGCTGGCTGCTGTGACTTCATACTGGATTGGGAGAGCTCCAGATCTGGGGGTGGGGGAGCTCCTGGTAAGCGAACCCGTCAGAGCCCAAACAATGGCTTTCTCTGTGCAGCTGGCTAAGCACCTGTGCCCGCACAGGGCCCTCTGTGCTTCTGTCTTTCTGCACACAGTAATGTCCATACATAGGCAGGACTTATAAATACCCTCCAGAGCAGAAGTGAAACCACCCACCAGTTCCCCTTTTCTCCGCTTAGCTGGAGCTCTGCAGCCGAGTGCAGCTGCTATGGGCACAGGACCTCCTCCGTCCTCCGGCACAGTTGATTGACCGGTTTGAAGTGTCCTAGGGTAGGGACACTTCTGGCTAGCCTCCTCCTTAGAACGAAATGGGACACAGACTGACCAAGGGACTAAATTGATCGCTGAGAAACTACAAGCTAGAGAGAAGAGAAAACAAGGGCGGGGTGTGGAGGGGTGTGGGGGGGTGTGGGGGTGGCGTTCACCCACATTCGCAGAGATGGAACGTGGGTCTCGGGGTGAGCATTTACCTGCACGTAGAATGTCCTGGAGTTGGTTATGATTTCAAACAGGTTGTCCCTCATTAAGAGATCGCTAGGCAGGGAAAGAGAGAGAACATTATACCAGACATTGTAAGTGTTTTATTTTATACATTATTTCCTACAATTATCAAAATCACCCACTAATGCAACTCAAGACTTTCTCCTCTGTGTGGGTGAGAAAGCCCAGGCTCAGAGACTTCATATGCTATGTCTGTCCAAGGTACTAGAGATCAGCACCCATTGAGTCCAAACATGCCTCTTGTAAGGGAGCTAACGCCATTTCTAAACCCTTCCTTCCCCCTCCCCGGGCAGCAGCAGCTCCACCCACAGCTCTGAGTTCCTGCTCTGGGCCTTACTGCACTGTCCCAGGGGACAAGTAGCTAAAGGGAAAAACAGAAATCAAGAGTAAACGACTTTAAGATTTGCTTCCCAGGAAACTGCTGAACCTCCTTAGCCAGCAGAGAAATGCAAATTCGAAGTATTTTGAGATTTCATCTCACCCCAGTCAGAATGACCCACAGCAGGAAGATATTTGAATGCTGTCAAAGACATGGGGAAAGATGAACTCTTACTTACTAATGGGATGAGTGTGAGCTGGTACAGCCACTATGGAAATCAGTCTGGAGGTCCCTCAAGAAACTAAAACTAAAACGACCACATGACCCATCTACAGTACTCCTGACATGTGCCGGGAAGACTCCACTACGTTGGGGATACCCGCACACCCCTGGCAAGTACTGTGTTCCTCACAACAGCATGGGGATGGTCTCAACCTTGATGTCCGCCAGCAGATGAATGGTACACAAACGTAATGGAATTCATTTGGTTGGAAAGAAAAATAAAGGGGCTGGAGAGATGGCTCAACAGTTAAGAGCACCCCCTGCTCTACCAGAGGACCGGGGTTCAGTTCAGAGCACCCATATCAGGAGGCTCACAACTACGGGAGATTCCAGTTCCAGGGGATCTGACACTCTCTTCTGGCCTCCCCAGCTACCTGCACTTATGTGGCATACATTCACACAGATAGTCTGTATCCACATAAATAATAAAAAAAAAATAAATAAATAAATTTTAAAAAGAAAAATAAAATCGTGGAATTTGCAGAAAAATAGATGGAACTGGAAATTATTATTATTAAGCCAAGTAACTCAGACTGAGAAAGACTGATACTGTGCATTTTCTGTCACAGCTGGATCCTAGACTTTAATTTTTATACATGTGTAAATTCATATGTGAGGGTGAATAACACGCCATGAAACTAAGAAAGAACCATGAAGGCCGGCAAGATGGCTGGCCCAGCGGGTAAGGAACTTGCCACCCCCCGACCCCCAGTCTGACGAGGCAGAAGGAGAGAACCACCTCCTACAGGTAACCTTTTGACCTCCACATGTACATGTATGTGCACGCGTACACACACACATACACCAACAAGCAAATAATGTGCAAAAAAATTTAAGGAAGGGGCGGGACCACGAAGCTGGAAACAAAGAGGTTGTGGGGGGGGGGCTGCAGAGCGCGGATGACCATGGGCAGAGGACCGCCGTGGAGCGTGGGAGGAGACGAGGGTGGGGACAGGCGACAACAAAATCAATGTGTATGAAAATGGCAGATTGAAACCTATTCCTTTGTACCCTTGTGTAAAATCAATTTAAAGATTAGTTTCCTCCTTCATTGGGGGAAAAAGAAAAAGATCTGCTTCTGGAGACAGGATGTAGCTTAGTGGTGGTACAGCCAATACCAAACAAATGATAATAGGCTTGAGAGAGAGAGAGAGAGAGAGAGAGAGAGAGAGAGAGAGAGAGAGAGGAAGGGGGACAGAGAGAGCATGGATTTGATGGAAATCAGGGAGGGAAATGTGGACAGGTTTGGAAGAATAAATGGAAGGGAGAAATGTTGTCATCGAATTGCACTCTCAAAAAGAACAACAAGCCTCACACGCGGGCGGTGTGGGTTTTGGAAGAGGGACCCCAACTCCCGCCAAGCAGAGGGCAAGAAGTGAGCGGTGAGGACACAAACCCGGATTGGCTGGAGCCGTTTTCTCTGTTCACTGACTGCTGTGTGCATCCAGTCACTGTGGGGACTGCATGAGGAGTAAAGACCTAATTGCTACCAGGAAAACACCTGAGGAGGCGAGACCCAATGCAGGTACGACTGCATTCCATGTCAACAAAGAGCCTCGTGCCAGGGAAGGGTTGGTCACAGGCAGAAATGTCTTCTAGAAGGAAAACACAGAAGTGACATGGCCCGTGGCATGTCCTCCAAGCAGAGGGGGGATATGACTTAAGTCTAGGTAGGACACGGAGACCTAGCCCAAACACCAGTGAGAGAAAAAGTCTCTGGGACCATGTACTATAAATGTGGCCAGCCCTTGAGTGTGAGATGAAAACAAAAAGCTGCTTACTGACCACCATCAAAGGCTGCTCGAACAGCAGGGATCACGTGAACTACATCCCACCAACTACTCCCCCTACTTTCTGAGCGTCTCCTGCTTCATAGGGACAGCTCTCCACAAGAAAATGGCTTCATGAGATCAGGCTGCAGGCAAGCCTGGAAGGGCATTTTCTTAATCAGTGACTGATGTGGGAGGGCTCAGCCCATTGAAGGTGTCGCCATCCCTGGGCACGCAGTCCTAGGTTCTCTAAGAAAGCAGGCTGAGCAAGCCATGTGGAGCAAGCCAGTAAGCAGCACCCCTTCCATGGCCTCTGCATCAGCTCCTGCCTCCATGTACCTGTTCTGAATTCCTTTGACGATGAACAGTGATGTGGAAGTGTAAGACAACTAAATCCTTTCCTCTCTGAGTGTTTTTTGGTGTTTTGAAGCAACAGAAAGCCTAACTAGGCTGGAGAGATGGCTCAGAGGTTAACAGCACTGGCTGCTCTTCCAGAGGTCCTGAGTTCAATTCCCAGCACCCACATGGTGGCTCACAACCATCTATAATGAGATCGGGTACCCTCTTCTGTGTACATATAATAAATAAAATAAGCTGGGCAGTGGTGGCGCACACCTTTGATCCCAGCACACGGGAGGCAGAGTCAGGCGAATCTTTGTGAGTCCAGCCTGGTCTGCAAAGTGAGATCCAGGACAGGCTCCAAAGCTACACAGAGAAACCCTGT
>CABHPP010134796.1:34483-44702 GCA_902168425.1 Peromyscus attwateri
AAAAAAAAAAAAAAAAAAGAAAGCCTAACTAAGATAGGGCTAGATGTTTTAACATTCTAGATTATTCATGCAAATGCCGTAAGTCCCAGAATCCACAAAGGGATAAAATCAAGCAGGAAGGGAGTTCTACCCTTTTCACATTCACTGCCCAGCCTGCATGCTGCTTTCAGTTCGATTCAGTTCAACAGCAATCATTGATTACAGCGGTCCTGAATTTCTCCAATGGCTCTGAAGAGGCTGCACCATCTAACAGAGCTGAAGTCACAAAGCCACAACCTTCCCCCGTGGACGTCACCTCCCTGACTCAAGTTCAGTGTGACTCAGGCGGAGTCAGAGGTAGGGCGAGTTTTCAACTCTCGGGCTTGCTCTCCAAGCTGGGCTAGCATCACAGATCTACTCACAGATCTACCTCACAGGCTACTCACAGAGCTACACAGGCCCTCAGGGTCAGGAGCAGTCAATGATCTCTCATGATCCAGTCATGCTGAGTTCTGCCCTCTGAGGCCACACTTGGGGAATGTCTAGCTATAGCTACTTCCATGAATTGCAAATTACCCCTCCATGCCTCCCCAATCTCCTGTACCCTACAACTGCTATTTGAAAGACTTAGTCCAGCATTTCTGGCCCTGCTTCTTTGGATCATACAGCATGTGTGTTTATGGAGGGTGGTGCCGTGCTTTCACAGGAAAGCAGGATGCCTACTGCTGAGAGATCCCCTCATGGCCTCCAGGAGGGAAAGACTCAAGCAGGCTGGACAGACTACAGACCCATGGCCAAAAAGATATGCCTGGCGGTCTATTAAAGTTCACTTGTCCACGAGCACCTGTATTTGGGGCCGGGTATGGGACAATTTCTTGTCAAGTCCTGAATCATCCTACGAACCATGCGCTCAGAAGGTATGCTTTCTAGTGAAAGAGGAACAAATAAAAATACTTGTTCCACCAAGTGATAGTAACACAAGGATGTTGTGAATCAACCCATGTATTAATGGGGTATCAAGAACAAAGGAGGAATGCCAGGTGGTGGTGGTGGTGGTGGTGGTGGTGGTGCACGCCTTTAATTCCAGCACTCGGGAGGCAGAGGCAGGCAGATCTTTGTGAGTTCAAGGCCAGCCTGGTCTACAGAGTGAGATCCAGGACAGGCACCAAAACTACACAGAGAAACCCTGTCTTGAAAAACCAGGAAAAAAAAAAAAAAGAGTAGGGAAAGGGAAGAGGGTATTTGGCCAGCGTGATCTCCACGCTGCATCAGTTTTGAGACATTCGGTCAAGCACAGGGATACCGATTCTTAAATAGAGCCTGAAAAAGGGTAATGAATGAAGATTCAAAGAAGACAGAGGCTCTGCTCAGAATGAACAAGAAGGGGCTGGAGAGATGGCTCAGCAGGTAAGAGCACTGGCTACTCTTCTAGAAGACCCAGGTTCAATTCCCAGCACCCACATGGCAGCCCACATCTGTCTGCAACTCCAATTCCAGAGGATCTGATACCCTCACATAGACACACATGCAGGTAAAACACCATAAAAAAAATAAATGAATATGAAGAGGCAATTACCCAGACTTGACGAGACATTCGTGAGTCTTAAGAACATCCTTGAGCAGTATAGTGCGCAGAGGCTCTCTGTCCTGGTGGGAAGGACGGAAGATGGACACATGAGGCTATGTACATGGGCCAATGACCCACACCAGCTCACCAATAATGTCCCTCTCTCAGAGTCTTGGCTAAAACCAACCTGGTTTCAAAATAATCATTAAGGGGTTGAAATCTAAGCAGCAGCTGCTCTGTGGCTCCACCCCCCACAGCAGCCCACTGCACAGAAGCTGGCAGCAGTCCAGGTCCTTTTAATAGCATCATAAAGAGACACAGGTTGGACAGAGATAAGACAAAGAGGAGCCTTGGAAGTCCACGTGGGCCTGGTCTCCACTCACACACACTCTCTGCTTCTGTAATCTCTCGGGAGGGACCGGAACCTACGACCCACCTGCTCACATTTGAAGTAGCAGATGGTAAAGTCGTCCAGGGCAAAGAAGCGCCGTTTCCAGCTCTTCCGCTGAAATGCAAAAAAAGGAGCCACGCGTTAAGGCTAGGTCTCCAACACCAGGAATGGCACTGTCACAAGAAATGCCCAGGGATCCAGCACCATTGAAGCCAGGCTCTCCTCTTCATCGGGGACAAATAACAGGAATTATGTGGGAAGTGGGAAGGCAGTGACAGGCCCAGGCCTCCATCTGAGCCCCACCTTCCCAAGACCAAGTACCTAACTCTATTGC
The DNA here is from genome assembly GCA_902168425.1 of Peromyscus attwateri. NCBI lineage: Eukaryota > Metazoa > Chordata > Mammalia > Rodentia > Cricetidae > Peromyscus > Peromyscus attwateri. Next base: position 36,755 of record CABHPP010134796.1, read on the forward strand.
CCGAGAAGTGCCCGAGTGCTATCCTCTGCTGCCAGCAGAAACTACCACTGTGCTGGCTAGTTTTACATCAACTTGAAACAAACTAGAGTCATCTGAGAGGAGGGAACCTCAATGAAGAAAATGCCTCCATAAAAGTGGGCTGTAGGCAAGCCTCAATTGAGAAAATGCCTTCAGAAGATCCAGAGGTAGGGCATTTTCTTAATTAGTGATCAATGGGGGAGGGTCCAGTCCCTTGTGGGCAGGGTTATCCTTGGGCTGGTGGTCCCAGGTTCTATAAGAAGGCTGGCTGTGCAAGCCATGTGATCAAGCCAGTAAGCAGCACCCCTCCACGGCCTCTGCACCAGCTCCTGCCTCCAGGTTCCTACCCTGCTTGAGTTCCTGTCTTGACTTCCTTCAATGATGAACAGTGCTGGGAAAAGCGTAAGCCAAATAAACCCTTCCCTCCCCAACTTGCTTTTTGGTCACGGTGTTTCATCTCAACAATAGAAACTCTGACTAAGACAACTCTATGGGGTCACTCTCTTAGGAGCAAGAGAAGGGAAGTGGGAGGAGGGAAATCTGCCCATCGGTCTGCAAACTACATCAGTTTGAAGGCAGTGAGGCTTTGTCCCATCAGGGGCATGCTTTCTGGGGGGCTAGTGGCTAGTTCCCAGTGGTGGTTAGCATTGGGGGGGGGGGGTACAGCTCTTCCTCTCACTGTCCTCTGCTGCATCCACGCCCACTGGCTCCAAGGAGTCATCAGAACCCCCGTGTAGCCCACCCCCCCACCCCCACCCCCCTGCTGGCACTCACCACGTTCCCTTGCTTCACACAGTAGCCACTCTTAATGAGGGGTGGCCCGGTGGAAGGACGGCAGCCTGAGGTGGGGATGTAGCTCTGAGACCTCCGAAGGAAGGCGTGAGACCCTGGCTCACTCCCTTCCTGCCCATCCCCACCGTTCTACAAGGAAACAGTGTCACTGTTAATACCCCGCAGGTCACTCCTCGGGGCAGCCCCGGCCCCTCCCAGCCTTCCCACCACACCTCTAGGCTTTCTGATATCATGTCAAAGAAACGAAAACGGACTTTGCTCCCCATCAGGCGCTCCACTGAGTGTTTTCACAAAGCAAGACACTGTCTAGAGAGACCCAGAGGAGGAAGGGCAGGCAAGGCAGAACAGAAGAGGACATGAGCCCCAAATGGAAAGATGGACGGCAGACTTGGGTCCAGTCTCACTCCCTGCCTCAGCTGCACTTCCTTATGTTTTACAAGTGTTCATTGTCTGGGTCATAAGCAGAAGCACACAGACCACACATCCTCAAGAAGTCATGATGTCATGGCCTCAACTTCTACATTGGCACCGGCCACACCCACCCTGCACTGTATTTTCGTGGTCACCCCTCTCCCGCTAGCTCCACACATCCCATGGCTATGTGCCGGTCCTTGGGCACAGTGGACATTTCTTCACCGCCCCCAGCAGCCCCAACCAATGGCACCTGACTGATGGGCGTTTGCACCACCACGCCTCCAATGATCTCAGTCTTGTAGGCCACCTGCGGCTTCTTCTCTAGGGTGGGAGGAGCTGTTAGGTTTCTGAGAACTTCAGTGGCCAAGGGTAGGGTCCCAGCCTTAGGTACCTGGGAAGAACGGTGATATGATCAGCAAGGAACAGAGAGCTTAGGAAAAGGGCAGAACCACGAACAGAATGCGGCTGAAAAGAAAATTTACTAAATGATGGTAAGAACACTCTCCTCTCCCCTCCAGCTCTTCCAAGTACATCCATTTCCAAATATGAGGAACTCAGCAGTAACCCCTTATACACCCTTACACAGTTACACACACAAATGCATACATACACATGTACAAACACACACATATACGTAGACACACACAAACATAACACATTTTCACACATAAATGCATACATACACATGTACACCATACACACACACCACACACCCAGATGCACACATACACAAATGCACACATACACATGTCCACATGAACACACACACACACACACACACACACACACTTACTGCATACCTATAGAATGAGCTAACCCTGATTAGAAAGCAAAGATCAAACACCAGATAGAACAGGCAAGAGCTCCAGTCTCCCTGCACTCACGCTAGCAAAGACTCAACCAAAGGTCCTGGGCAAAACAAGGAGTCAGAATATTCACAAATGAGCAGAGCGTGGTAGAACATATACATATATCCATATATCCATACACACACACACACACACACTCTTCTGCCACCACCTCTCCGTAACAATCCAGAAGTTCACCCTTCTGTCCTTCAGGTGGCCTGATGTGCAGCAGTCCCCACATCATGGTCCGAACAGTGCCAAGGGAAGTACTCGGCTTCCTGCTGCCTCTTGGTTCAGGGCCATGATTGTCTCAATTTTATATATCAGGTAAACTCAGTTCATCAGAGCTGTGTCCTTTATTCCTAGGATGCTAACGAGCACTAGGCCCCCCCACACACACACACTCAAGCCACCCTCATTAATTTCCTGTGACTGTCTGAGGTAGCGACCCGTACCCACAGCGCAGAGACAGCACACAGAATGACCCTTCTCCAGCCTTGTCTCACCCTCCCTTTGTACAGGTTAACCAAGGTTTACCAGAATAGTAAACAGCTGGCACACTGCTTAAATGGCTAAATCTTACCCTGCGTGGGTCCAGCAACACAAATGCTGGACAGATATATAGAGTTCATCTACTAATATTCATGGCACCTCTAAGGTGTCCAGAAGAATAATTTGACCCAGCGATGGGCATTTTTATTCAAAATCATTGGAAGACCAATATTTCTGACTTCATGTGCTGCCTAATCTTATTTCAACTCGACACAAGCTAGAGTTATCAGAGAGGAGGGAGCCTTAATTGAGAAAATGCCTCCATAAGATCCAGATGTAAGACATTTTCTTGGTGATTGATGGAGGAGGGTCCGGCCCATTGTGAATGAGGCCACTCCTGGGTTACTGGTCCTGGGTTCTTTAAGAAAGCAGGCTGAGCAAGCCATGAGGAGCAAGCCAGTAAGCAGCACCCCTCCATGGCCTCTGCATCAGCTCCTGCCTCCAGGTTCCTTCCTTATTTGAGTTCCTGTCTTGACTTCCTTCACAAAGATGGACTGCAATGTGGAAGTGTAAGCCAAATTAAACCCTTTCCTCCCCAGACTGCTTTTAGTCATAGTGTTTCATCGCAGCAATAGAAACCCTGAGATGCTGTACAACACAGAATTTCTAAGTTTTCAGCAAACTGTGCCTGACTTGCTGGGTTTCATTTTGCTGTTGTTCTTTTTTTTCCTCAAAGCAGTTTTTGCTACAGTCACTAACTATTCCCCATGTTGGAGGCCTGGTCCCCAGCCTGTGGCACTGTTGGGAAGCAGTGGAACTTTCCAGAGATGGGACAGAGCGGGGAAAGTTAGGTCATTGGGCATTTGCCCTTCCTGGGGATATTGGGAGCCCAGCTCTTTCTTGCTCTGTTCTTTGCTTCCCAACTACTGGGAGATAAACAGGTATGTGTCACATGCTCCACCTCGATGGTCTGCCTGATCACAGGCCCAAAGCTGCAGGGTAAGCCCCCATGATCTACAATTAACCTCTCCTTCTTATAACTAGATTATTTCAAGATGTTGTCACTGTGCTGGGAAGCTAACACATCTTTCTCCCTCTCCTTCCTTCTAACTCTTCTGTTCCACTTTTAATAAACATTTCTAGGGAACAGGAAGTAAATTCTTCATTAGCCAAGTCCAGGAAAACAAGAGTACTTAACGCAGTCCATGAGCAAGTTTCAAAGTTAGCAAAGCTTTTAAATGGAAGACTTTCCCAGAACCGACAAAGAAGAATATCCTCCAAACTAGAAAAAAAAAATGAGATCTAAGTTCCTGCTCATACACTTTCCCCATTCCTCGACTTCTCATAGTCAGCAATCCTTTTTCCAGCACAACACTGAATCAGCATCCCATAATTACCCAGAACATGGCTGATAGGAGCCCCTCCCAGGAAGCACAAAGGGGATGGGACACTCCATAAACTTCCCCTTGAACTTGATGCAAACTCAAACTCTCAAGTTCACTTGTAGCTGTCAGCCAATGGACAAGAGGAGGTCAGAGAGAGCCAGCTGGGCCTGCACAGGCTCCAGGCAAGTCCCTGCTGCCTTCTGAGTTCTGTCCCTGCCCCACTGAGGCCCAACACTGGGACACGCCACTTTCACTACCAGAAAGAACAAAAAGTATACATACAGTGATCTTGCTGGCTTGGTTCAAGGCTTCAACCCAATCTTTCAGATCTTTCTGGTCATTAGCTTGAAGAAAATATCTCTGAGACAGGGCATTGATAACTGGAAAAGAGTAACGGGGACAGGGAGAAAAGGTTTCAGGTCAGAATTCATGGACCACGAGAGCCCAGGAAGTTAGGATGTCTGAGGTGACAAGACCCATAAAGGCCATTCAGTAGATCCAGAAACTGCCCATGGTGTTAAGTCACTTGCATATTCAGAAACAGCAGACCACAGCAACTCATCTTTAAAAGCAGGGATTCTCCCATCAGCCACTAGCATGACACTGGCATTAAGAGTAGCCGCAGTGTGCTATTGGTAACCACGGGGCTACTCATCTGCCACCTATAAGACATTCACGAAGCACTGTGCGTCGGCGGCGGCGACTCCGGCTACCGGCCTGCTGGTGCGGTAAGCTGGGAGCCTCGGGCTTGCTTCTACAAGCACAATCCTGTCTGTGTCTGGGAAATGGAAGAAGGCTTGCTCGAGATCAGGCCTGTGCCCCTGCCCTCATCTTCAACCTGTTCTTCCCTCAGAGCATTTCCTTAGTCAACAGCTTACCTCTGAGTTTCATTATTATTGTTGTTGTTGTTCATACTTTATTAGATGAGCAGACCGCAAAGTCTAAGAGTGATTCCTGAACTTAGCAATGATATTTGGAAGAAACAGGAGAAAGAGGGCACCAATCTGAAGTCAGGAGAAGGGGGTCACTTCATCCCTCTAGCATAAGCATGGAATCAAGAAGCCACTGCAGGGGGGGGGGCCAAGAATTCCCTGTTTCATTCATATAACAAATATGTATTGAGGACCCGCTATGAGCCAGCAGCCACCCTATGTGCTGAGAACATGTAGTAAAAACAGCAAGAAGTGACTCTGCCTCCCAAAGCTTACGTTCAGAGCCTCCCTTGATGCAGACATGCCTCAGCATCTGCTCACAGGGACGGCTGGTCAACGATTCAGTGACCGAGTCACTGGACTCAACAGGAGAGAGGCTCGAGGCATCGGACAGAGTGGCTCTGGCTTCGTATGCCACTAACAACCCTCCCCCAACTGCCACTCATTCGGCAGCCTTAAGACCCCCAACTGTCCTTCATTGTAATTCTTTTCTGCCTATCTTCCCCTCTCTCTCAGGTCTCCTCATTTCCGACATCACCGTGCAACTCTCAAGTGAAGGCTCCCAGAAACTTCTACGAGATGTTTTCTATCCACCCTGTGGTATCAAGAAAACTGAAACGCAGCCGCAACCTTTAGTTTAGCCCGTAATCCCAGCACTATGGAGTCTGGGTTCAGTAGATATGAAGTTCCAGGCCAGCCTGGGCATGGACGGAGGGAAAGAAAGGGGCGGGGGAGAGAAGAAGAAGACGGAGTGGGAGGCAGACAGTCGGCTAAAACACGCTGACCCCTGTGAGCCTGGACACAAGTTATTAATAATCTTTGCAGTGGTGCTACTTGGCATCCAGAACATTGCTATTATCTAAGCCACTCAGACACACAGGATACAGTTCACATGGGACCACAGGGCTGTCGTCCATGGAAAAGGAGTTGTCACACGCCCGTGAAGAAAACCCACCGTGGCTCAGGACTTACCGAAGCAGAATGGAGTTTTGGGTTTCTGCTTTGGGGTAGCTATGCTCACCTACACCAAATAAAGACAAAAGAGACATGAATGTGTTTCCAACGGCATGAAAAAAAATTGTTTACACATGTACATATAAATATTATACATAAGTATAAACATTTCATACATATAAAGAGCCTATCAAATGTACATATGTACGTTTTGAAGACCAATAATTCAGAGTCTTGCCTCAATCCCTTAAGAAACTGGCATTATCAATCCTACTCCTTAAAACAGTGGTTCCCGACCTTCCTAATGCTGAGACCCTTTAATACAGTTCCTTATGTTGTGGTGACCCCCAACCATAAAATTATCTCGTTGCTACTTCATAACTGTAACTTTGCTACTGCTATGAATTGTAATGTAAATATCTAATATGCATGATGTCCAAAATGTGATTCTCAGAGGTCGTGACCCACAGGTTGAGAAGCCCTGTCTTAGACACTCAGTATACCCCTTCTATGATAGAATCTCTACCACCCTCATAACTGCTATCTTGATGCCTGCCTGTGTTAATTTTGTCTCTGCAGAACACTTTAAAAGCCACCGGGTTGGGACAAGATTCTCTCTGAGCCACAAGATCTAGCAGACTCCCATTCATATCAGCAGGCTTCTACTGTGCTTGCAAGAGCTAACCCCTTTTCCCTCAACAGTCTCCCAACTGAAAGTGGTTTTTCTTTGGACATACAAACTCTGATCAAAGCAGAAAGGGGTGGGTCAGGGGAGGGTGGCAAGCACTCCTGTATTTAGATACGCTGTCCAAAGGCCTAGCTATCTATGCTGGCCATGGACACAGGCAACTTTCCAGCAACCCAGAGAGCGAGCGGCTGACAGAGTGAGTGAGCTCACACTGGGTCTATTCAAGAGCAGGGCCTGAGAAAATGGGAATACTGGTGTACAGGAATACTAGCTTTTGCAATCCCATCTCTTGAATGGGCATTGCTCTGTATTTGCCCAGGAGCCCATATCACTCTGGCTCATGTTCCATCACAGCCTACAAAGATTTGGTGATTATCCTACATGCTGGTCCAGCCACACTGAACACTCCGCACATCCCACTCACTGGGGATGTCTAGTGAGGTAGCACCTCCCGTGGAACCTATCCACAGACAGTCACCATCCTGCCCTGGACACTGTTCTCTCAATCCCCTCTCTAGCTATCCTGGGTCTTCTTGTTCTCCTCTCAGGACTCTGGGACTTGGAATTAGAAGCAGGAATTACAGGCTTGAGGTGAAAGTGATATCTCCTTGTGGCCCAAAGTTGCTAAAAATCTAATGTTGATTGACACACTGTTGCTCTAGGCCCTAAAGTCTTCCTAGAGACCCACCTTGATCCTTTAGCCAAAATTAACCTTGTCCCAAATACTCAGCCAGGAACTGAGGTGGCACCCTATAAAATATCAAAAGAATAAATAGTAGAAGTTGGCTTTGGAATCAGTCTCAAATCACAAGTGTGTGACCTCCATGACATGGTCTGTCAAGAAAGGAATCAAAGTCATGTTCCCATGGAGTTAGCACAAGCATAGAATCTGCTCATCAAAGAGAGACTATTATTCCAGGCAAGGCAGCGTACATCTGTAATCCCAGCACTCAGGAGACTCAGACAAAAGGATCTTGACTTCCAGGCCATCTTAGGCTACACAACAAGTTTCAGGCTAGCCTGGGTTACATGGGTGGACTTGGTCTTAAATCACACACCAATGCATGCACATGCACACACATAATAATAATAATAAATATATTATTATTGTTGTTGTTATTTAAAAAAACTGCTTAGCTTCCAACATTAAAAAAAACATGCATGGCATTTCCAATGTTAATAATTAAATGCCTGCATAACATTACATCATCCTCAATGACAAGTATTTAACGCATACAAGATGTCACATGACCCCTGTTTCTGAAGGCTCAAGGATGAGGGACTGCTTTTGCTGATGACCTTTCTATTAACAGAATGCCAAGGCTGCACAGGGCATCACCAGGGAGAGTCAGAGAACATGCCGGTGTGTGTACGTTCAAGCCTCTGTATGATGAGGGAACCCTGAGGTGGAGGAGGCCCCGTGGC
>CABHPP010134798.1:0-40035 GCA_902168425.1 Peromyscus attwateri
ACACACACACACACACACACACACACACACACACACACATATGGGCTAAACAAATTCATTAAGGTTTTTGTGTGGATTAAAAGAAGAAGCATTTGAAAAGCAAGTAGAATGTTATCTGCTAGGTAATAAGAAAGTGAGTAACGTGTAACTCTATCCAATAGATGAAAGTAGAACGTTGGTAGGAAAGAGGGGTGGTGTGGAAGCATTGTAACTGAGACAGTACCACCCCATTGCAACTGATACAGCACCACCTCATTATTTGTTTGCAAAGAGTCAAATGCACAATTTGTGGATGACTTATTACAAATTGTGCTGAGTAATTAAGCACTCTGCTTGGTATTTGGTTCATATTGCTGTGTGTTGTATACATCCTATTCTATTAAAAATTTTCATTAGATTTGAACCAAATTATGGCCACAGTGGTTCCCAAGATCTTTTATTATAGAGACTTAGTATAGCAAGCACTTAGAAAAAGGCATTAAATTATCATTTATTGATATGAAACTAAACTTGGTGAATTAATTTTTTATCTATACATTAACCTTTAATAGTCATTTAACTTCAGAAATAGTCATAGACCTCTGGTCTTTCCATATCTTCCAGTTAAGATATTCAAAAATCAATCTTTTCATTTCCAGAAATAAATCTAATATGATCACGTCATTTCCCTGACGAGAGCTCTTTAGTGTCTCCCTATCAATCATCCATATGGGATAAATATAAGTGCCTTCACTTGTATGCCTTTCATGATATCACTCTTTCTTTTCATGAATCTTCTATTGTTTTCTCCATTCCTCCTCCTTTTAGCTCTAGAAATATTAAACTTACCAGACATTCACATCATTATAATTGCACCTAACAAAAGCTGTTCTAACATCTGTAGAATCCTCTCCCACTCCCTCATTTCTCCTTCTTACCTTGTCCCCGAGCCTGTTAGCCTTATTTTGATCCAAACTTTATACTTCAGCTGTTTACCCAACCCTGTAGGTATACTTGCTCTCTAATGAAAATAGGCTAACTCTATGTAGTACCTACTGTGTGTGGCTCTCCAACTGCCTTCATGTATTAACTCATCTAATCCTATAATAACTTTGAGAAACCCATATGATTTCTCAAATCTCTATTTCCCTTGTGTACTGTCTGCATTTTCACATTCATAGAAACCATAACAATGTTTCCCACAGCTGTTGGTCTAAAGTTCATGAGTTCCTTCCCACTAGTTTGGTTTGGTTGTCTCTGTAGCTGAGCTTCCATGGAACTGGACTAGGCCATGTGCATAAGTGAGATAGTTGTGTAGTTTAATCTGCTAAAGGGTTCCCCTGGCAGTAGGATGAGCTGGCTTTTTGGAGCCCACTACCTATGGGAGGACACCTTGCACAGCTTTGATGTGGGGGAGGGGCTTGGACCTGCCTCTGCTGAATGTACCAGGCTCAGCTGACTCCCCATGAGAGGCCTTACCTTATCTGAGGAGGGAATGGGGGTTAGGTTGGGGAGCAGGCTGGGGTGCAGGAGGAGGGGAGAGAGGGGAATCTGTGGTTGGTATGTAAAATGAATAAAAAATTTCTTAATTAAGAAAAATAATCTTTTCCACCCTTTTTCTTTTCTATACATGAAAACTTTTGCAATTGGTCTATAGACCAGGCCCCTTGTCACTTGTAACTTGCCAGTGTCCACTACGTCCTTGATTGTTTCTGTATTTATTCTGATCACATTAGTATCAATAACTGACTTGCCTGTGATTGTAAGCATATATTTCTACCTTGAGGATATAGTTATCTTTACTTTTTAAGGTTTTAGTTTGAGGTAGAAGAATAGAAATGACAATAAATCTTGAAATCTACTAACCTATCTAAAAGTTTTTTAAAAGCATAATATCAGTTTTTTTTAAACAAAACATAAGTTAAATGATACATTCTCTAATAGGTGTGGAAGTCAAGTGTAAGATGACAATAATGTCAGCAAGACGCAGGAAGGTGGCCTAATATTTTGCTCCATAATTAATCCCATATTCCTGTCTTGAATTTTCTCTATGTCTGATTTATTTTTAGCTACTTAATACTTAACTCTATGGTTCTCTCTACAGCAATATAAACACTCTCCCCCTCCCTCTTTTTTTCTGTTTCGTGTGTGTGTGTGTGTGTGTGTGTGTGTGTGTGTGTGTGTATGTGTGTGTGATGTATGGAAGTTAATCAACTTGTTTGGGGTCCCCATATAGAACTCTCATTTGGCCTGACCCCATGGAGTTGGATGCCGGTGTTATACTCTTAGTCAGTACACTGCACCTTCTCTCATATATGCGAAAACAATATCCTGAGGGAACTCTGAGAAACTTGGAAAACTCAAAAAGGCAGTATTTCCCCTTCTTTATAACTTGTTTCTATTCAGACACTGCTACAGATTTGCATGAGATAAAAAATGATTCAACCTGTTTGTTTAAAGGTTTAAAAATGAGTGAGGCAGTCTCTCAGCTGGCTTTTCCATTTGCTTCACAGTAAGTGCAGACTAGTCACCAAATGAAATAATCGCCACTCACTTTTCCCTTCCTCCTTGTTTTCCAACAAATATGGCCACTGATCTGGTCCTGTCAGTAATTCCAAAGCCAAGCTATCACTGACAAAAGAACACTGCTAATTCTTGAATATATAAGGCAATAGCCAGGTGTGGTGGTGCACACCTAGGATAAGGATGAGACAGAAATATCTCCTGTTATGGGCTGAAGGTTGGGGAAGGGCTATGAAGAGAGAAAAGATCAAAGTTCATAGCCATTCTTGTAGAGCCCATTAACAGTAACACGAGAAAAAGTGCTGAGGCGTAGCATCCTTAGAATTCCTTTTCCTTCACTATCTTTTTGATGCAAAGAAAAAAAGGGGGACCCATCAAAGTAATTTTAATAGGCCCCAGGGATATTGTTTATCACTAACATTAATTACTCTGTCACAATTTGAAATCACAGAAATGGCAAGAACATTTTTAGTTACTGTATTAATTATTTCTGGAGATTTATTCCAGAATAGAGACACAAAACTCAGTAGACAGGAAGCATCCACACTTTAGCCAGATCTCCAAAACACAGGAACATCATAGGTAGCTGTTCCAAATCCTTCACAGTCATGTTTAAAAAGAGGTGGTGCCCAACAAGAGTCAGTGTTGCTATTGCCTACTAGGCTAACGGCCATGACTTCACTGGATTTAAGCACACTGAAGACAGGACAGTAGAGAGTTGTTGTAGCTCATGACTGTTGACATGCTGAGGAGCCTAGGGTACTAGTTTATGCTTGCTAGTGTATGCTAGTGTAAATACATTAATTTACAAGGATAGCTCATCTCATAGAATCTTGATTATCAGGGTTCTGAACCTACATAACACTCTACTTGGGAGAAGCACAAGGTCTGCCTTGTTCAATAGCCAAACTGCTCAAGTGTGTGTGTGTGTGTGTGTGTGTGTGTGTGTGTGTGTGTGTAGAAAAAAAAACGCATACACAGTGGGAGGAGAGATGATCAGGAGGAGAAGGAAGGAAAGGAAGAAGAGAAGGAAAGGGGAAAAGGAGAAGGGGAAATGCAGATGTATTCATCATAAATACAAAAATAGGAATAAAGATAGCTCTCTTATTGAGAGGTGTGTTTTCTGGGAAGGATCATAATTTTCTAGTATTTTTATTATGAAGTTTTCATTTTCAATTCAAAGTATAAGGATATCAGGAGAGAGGAAGGTTAAGAAAGAGATGAAAAGCCAGCTGTGTGCATGATGATAGAATATGTTGATGGCAATAAAGAATGAAGAAAGATGTTTTGTACATGTGTATGTATCTTTTTACATTTGCCAAAATAATGAGTCTACATAAGCGATGTTCTCTAAATTTGTTATCCAAACACTTAAGAAAAATAAGTATAGATTATGTAACAATACCATGCACTCAATATTTATAATTAAATTTCACCAAAATTTTTTATAAAATTTTAACCCTGACATCCTTGTCATATCTTGCCCTGATCCCAGTTAAGTGCATTTAAGGATCTTGTGAATCATCACATAGGAGCTGAGAATCAAACCCCAGTCTTCTGCAAGAGTAACAAGTGCTCTTAACTGCTGAGCCATCTCTCAAGCCCCTCTAAAGGAATTTTTAAAGCTATTTCCTGTTTAGAGAATTTTTTTAGCATACAAAGAATTAGTATTTCTTTTTAAATGGTTTGCCCAAAGATTGTATCATGTCTAAAAAACGTTACCCCTCTTTGCAGATATTTCAGAATATTAAAAAAAGATATGATCTGTAACACCATATTTTTCTTTACCTTCAATCTCAGTTTCTTGATATTATCTCTGGATTATAAGAAAAAAAAAAGAGGAGGATAAGAAGAAGATAAGGAGGATGAGGAAGAGGAGGTGGATGATGAGAAAGAGCAGACACAATAATAAAAGCTGCCATCCTTGGTCTCCTTGGGGAAAAAAAATCATAAATAGGAAAAAGAGTCCAGAAAAAAAAACATGCCTTTAGAGGATTCAGCAGTAGGCTAGATAAACAGCAAAACAGAAGTCTCTTGGGTGCATTTCTCATTACCAGGTCATACCCACCTAATATTTAGGGATGTTTAAACTAAGATATTGGGTATTCATAGACTATAGTGCACTTATAAAAATCCTTTAATTACAATGAAAAGTATTTAGTCAAATGTAAGGAACTCTTTGAATTAGATATCTGTATAACAAAGTGTCTAAAGAAAACTGTCTTCTGGATGCATATATTCTTTAAGAAAGGACAAGTCGTAGACTGAGAGAACTTTTTTTTTCAAAACTGTATTTTCTATAAGTCTTACATAATTGGTAGCGGTCTCTTAAAACTCAACAGAATGGGGCACAAGAGAGGACTTGGCAGTTAAGAGGGTACACTGGTCTTCTAGAGGACCTTAATTAGCATCACAGCACACACATTGGGTCGCTAGCAACACCCCTAGCCTCCACGGACACCTGCACTCCCATGCATATTCCTCCACACAGTCACATACACATATACACATAACTAAAAATAAAATAAATCTTTAAAAACTCAACAGTAAGAAAATTGAGTAGTTCAAGTTATAAAATGGACAAGTGACCTGAACAGGTAGCTTACAAAAAAGTGATACAAGACTGCAGGGGGCAGATGAGGGGCTCATCAGCAAATGCCAGTACAACAGAGGAGTCAGGTCTAGTGCCTAGGATGCTGCTGAGGGCTGGAAGAAGGAGGAGGAGGAGGAGGTGGAGGAGGAGGAGGAGGAGGAGGAGGAGGAGGACTGGTCTCTCACTCCCAAGGAAAAGAAAAGCTATTAAGATCTCTTTAAAGAGAGTTTTGCGGTTTCTCACAAAACCAAACAATCTTGCCATGTGATCTAGAAAACTTCTTGGTGAACAAAATTATGATTTGCAAGAAAATGGATGCAACTGGAGATCACCACAGCAAATGGAATAAATCAGGTTAAAATATGTCACCTGTGTTCCCTCATTTGTAAATCTCAGATGCACAAAATCACACACAGATGACACCTCTACGGCACGAAAGTAGAAATGAGACTAGGAAAATGAACAGGAATGGAGAGAGGGGAGAATGTGATGGTAGGAGCCAATATTCTCAAAGTACATGAAATACTTATATAGCAATGTTTTTATGAAATCCATTATTGTATGTGATGAATACCAACAAAAATGTAAACTAAAAATACTTAAATTTAAACAAAATAAGTCCCAAATGTTTTTCACAATGCTATTCATTGTTGTCCCTACTTAAAAGCAACCAAAACACTCTTTAGTAGATGAGTGGATAAGCATTCAATACACACTCAGGAAACAGAATACTAGCCAGCACTAAAGAGAAGTAAGCTATCACACCATGAAAAGTAATGAGTCTTGAATGTGCATTCTGAAGTGAAAGAATCCCACCTTTAGAGGCTTCAGAACTTGTGATCCCACTACAAGACATGCTGGAAGTTGGAAACCTACAGAACCAGTTGACAGTTAGAGGCTGTCAGTGGCTGGAAGAAAGAAGGGTGAGTAGGCTGTGCACAGTGGATTCTAGAGCCTGGAAATCTATTCTTCATTGACATAATGCTACAGTGACAGATAAAAGTCAAAATTCATTTACCAAAAATCTATGGAATGAACAACACCAAGAAGGAGTCTCAGCATAGATACTAAGAGATAATAATGTGTCCTTGTAGGAACATCATACATAATTAGTGTACCACTTTGGTGTGGAATTCGATAGGGAAGAGAGATCATGTGAGCATGGTCAAAGAGGACATATGGGAAACCTGTACTGTGCTTAATTTTGCTGTGAATATAAAACTCCTCTCATCAATAGGTCTTGAATGTTTTTAAAACAAAAGGAACACAAAGTTGGGTGGGTATGGGGGGCTGGATCTTAGAAGTATTGAAGAATTGAAAATCAAAATATGAAACTTGAAACTCTCAAAGAACTAAAAGAGTAGAGCTAATAAATGTTTTTGAAACATGTTTGTTTCCCATTTTTCAAATGTGGACAAGTTCACAATGCTAAGCATTTCCTTCAATCTACTGTTACATTGACAACATTTTTGTTTACTCGTTTGTGTATGTGTGTGGTGCTGATGTATATATGTGGTACATGTGTGTATGGGTGTATGTGACTGTGCTTGCATGCAGAGGGCAGACAAAGACATAAAGTGTCCTCCTCCATCACTCTCTGCCTTTATCCCTTGAGACAGGATCTCTCACTAAACTTGTAGCTTAAGGTTCTGTTTATTTGTTTGATTTTTGCTCCATGGACTGGCCAGCAATCCCTAGAAAAGTTCCTTCCTGCCCATACCCTCACTCCCATTCCACACTATGATTTATCATAGGTGTGTGTGACCATGCACAGTTTTTACATGGGTGATGGGAATCTGATCTCAGGCTTTCTTGCTTGCTCACCAAGTACTCTTACCCACAGAGCCATCTCTTCAGCCCCATGTTTCTTATTTTGAAATACTAAGAGCAAAGATTAGTGGAAAGCTCCTTTATATCTAGGCTTACCCATAGAGTAACGAAAACTAGATATGCCCACAGCAACTGCAAGCTTTGGGTAATTATTGAGCCTGAGACCCATCAGCCTCGACAGTTTCTGTAAGTCAGAGGTACTAGCAAGAGTGGAAGCATCATATCTGGTGATTCAGACCACCCTTTTAGTCTTTGGCTTTGATTGTGATCCTACCTAATATTTTCCAGCTCATGGGAGAGTGTATGAAGGATTGCCTTCACTGCCAGAGAGGAACTACGATGGACAGAAAAGTGATGACACTAAGAGTATCAGGGGCGCAGAGTGTCCCTTTATGTACTTTATAGTGGAGTAGTCCTTTTAAACATGTGCACTTCCCAAATGATCTTGACCCAAACTGTATTTTCTTTCCTATGTTTTCATTTGTTGGAAGATAGTTCAGTCATGATGTAGACACTTTGCAAACATATGGGATAAAGGAGTAGAAGAGATTCAGAAGGCATCATCACTTAGCTGAAATTAGTAACCAAATACTTTGACCATCAAAAAAAGAAGTTATGTCCATGATACTAGAAATTTAGTAGTTAAGAATAGTTTTCTATTTCATTACCATTTTGCTGCCATGTTGGAAACCACATTATGAAGTCAGAAGAGCCAGTCAACCATGCTTATTGAGCATTATGCATAAATAGCATGGCATTCCAAAATGTGGGTTGACTGCACATAAATCTGCTGTTCATAGAAACCAAGATGACCCTGAAGAAGTTCATAATGCAATGATAATTTGAGACCCCTAGCAATGTGAGGAATTTGATGCCCTCTCCAAAGAGGTGCAGTCAGTTTTGCAAAAAGAAAGGGTAATTAATGGCATAATGTAAAAGGAGCACGGACTATTAAAAACATGTTCTAAGAATCATATTAATAACATGTACAGTAAATGTGCTCATTTAGGGCTAGAGAGTACACTTTGTGGTTAGGAGTACTGGCATCTGTACTAGAGGACCTAGGTTCAACTCCCAGCACCCACTGAGTAGCTCACAACTACCATTAAACTTCAGTTCCACAGGAACCAATGACCTCTCTGGCCTCCACAGCCATTAGACATGAACACAGTGCACAGACATACATGCAGAAAAAAGCATTCATATATAAATTAAAAATAAAAATAAATAAATACTGTCATTCAGTGCTGGCTATCATAGCTAAGTTACAGATGTTTGCTATTGTTCTGCCTTTCAGTGTTTCTCAAGTTTCCTCAATTAAGCATGCATTCTGTAGTAACAAGGAACGTTATATTTTATGTTCAAAATTAAACCAAAAAGAAGAGTTCTCATTTTTATGGAACCAATATGAATAAATATATATTTATATACATAAATAAATATGTATAATATACTTGTGTATAAATGTATATCTATATATTTGTATTATTATAATATATTATAAATTTGTAATATAAATATGTATTATAAATATATAAATATATATAGAGAGAGATTTGATAAACTCAAAATTCTTACTAGTAAAATAATAGTGGGAGAACATCAAGAAAACATGGAGATAAGACAATTATCTTTTCATTCCTACAAAACTGACAATTCCATACTACACATGTTTGATTCAACCCTGACTGTAAAATGAAGACTTAAATGCAGTCAGAACCAGGAGGGGGCAGCAAGGAGCTATCCATGAAAACAAAACAAAACACAACAAAACAAAAAAACCAAATCTACTCCAGAGGCCTTTGGGCTAGAAAGCCAGAGGAGATATCAACCGGGAGTGGAGGTTATAATCTTTAATCCAGGAGGCATGGAGGAAAGATGGGGCTACAAAAGGTCTAGAATATGGGTAACTCTGACTCAGTAACAGAACTGCAAGCATGACAGAATAAGTCAAGTTAAATCCTATGTACCAAGAAGACAAAAACATCTAAACAGAGTTATCAAAAAATAATAACAGAATGATCTATGATAGTATATAGCAAAGGGAACCTAATGATTTCCTTGGTTCAAATGTCTGGAGGGGAGGTGACCAATTTCAAATGCTGATAATTGGAATGTTTAATGAAACCTTCTTTTACATATAAACACAAAACTCTTGTCTTTACTCCAGTGTTCCTTATTATATGTTGGGGGAATCATGTGATTTCCCTAGTACAAGGGTGGATGCTCACATATAGTTCATTGCCCACACATGTTGCATGAAGACCAAGTCTGGAATCCATCCAACTACTTTATATAATTTAATCCTTTCATATATTGTACTTAACTCCTCCCAGATCCACCCCTATCTTCCTATTCCCCCATTTTAGTATCTTCTATTTCTTTGTCTCAATTTAATGGCCTGTCAAGTCTAATTTGTGCTCTCCACATACTTAACGGGTGTGGAACTGTCTACTGGAGCATGGTCCATCTACCATGGGCCTCACCTTTAAAGAAAATTGACATGCCATCCCTCAGAAAACATTAACTATCCATAACTCTTCAGTTGATGTAGAAGGACACAACCTCATTTCCCATTCTGTGCTAACAAATTGATTTGGCTTGATTTTGCAGGTCTTGTGCAGGTCTTGTGCAGACAACAACAAATGCTATGAGTTCAGAAATACAGCAGACCTGTCACATAGGGAGGAGTGTGGTACAGATGTCCTATTTGTGGCTAAGAACTCCACAAGGAATTATTCTCTGAATTTTGACCAGTTGTGTGTTTCTGTATTAACCAGTTCCACTGCACAAAATAAAATATCTCTGATGTGGTCTGAGAGCTGCACAAATCTGTAGGCATAGAGATGAATTTAGAGGGCTGCTTGATACTATGTCCACTTAGCAAAATTACAATAGTAGTTTCACCCCTGGAATATGTAAGTTCTCCAGCCATAGGTTCTTGGATAGATTTACAGTACCAGGCATGTGTTTGTTTCTGTGGATCAGCCCTTAAATATAATCAGAAAACAGTTGGTTACACCCATAACACTCATGACACTATTGTATTCACAGGCGTATCTAACCATGTTGGGGTACAACCCTTGGAGTTATTGGTCACAGAGACCCCAACATAATACAAGATTTTGCCATAGTTCTTGGTTTCTGAACTTGATAGTAAGACCCTATTGTTCAAGACATCACACATGTTGACCACCAAACCACCTTCATAAATAAAACCCTCTCAGTAATCAAATGGGCATCAAATTGTGAACTTACATTGAAATGAATAATTTTAATACCTAAATTTTGTTCTGAACATCAACAAAACAGGTCTGCATTGTAAGTATTTTGAAAATGACTATTTTACCATGCCTCTTTAGAGAGTATTTAGTCCCTTTTTCCCTTTCCCTTTCTGTTTGCATTTAAAGACAATGTTACCTGTGGCATGGGTCATAGAGGATGAGTATAAATTAAAGTCTATACAGTTGCAATGCCTAAGCTTTTCATAATATAACCTCTTTGAATAAATAACTTATCCTAAACACAATCCAAATAGCAAGAAACTTTACAAGATGATGCATATGATTAACTTTGGTTGTAGGCACTAAAAAATGTCAGGCACAATTGTTTGTCTTTACTGCATATCCTAACAAATCAAAAAAATCTTAGTATTTTCATAGAGTACATTAAAAAGCGGTTTGTCCTACCTCCTATTGACCTTTCTATCTGAACAGAAACACATTTTAAGTATTTATAATTGCTTCTCAGATTGTTGATGAATTCTATTTCACAAATTGACTTGTCTTACAACTATTCCTAAAGTCCTCTGCAAATAATTTTTAAATATATTTAGCATGCAAAATGCCTCACCAGACATTTGAAAAGAAAAAACTTTCAAGTGACTTATGACTAAATGCAATGGTGACTATTGAATATTTAGCCTTTCTCCCAAAGAGTCATAACATTTCATTTATCTGAAGTGGGTTAATGAGCCTGACTAGGCACACAATGTACAAATGTCTCTGGACAGATGTTTCTGCAAACAAAAAAGAAAACTCCACCACAGGGCACAGCCCTAGATACAAATCACCCATAGAGTATTCTGCAGTTGTGTTTGCTTCTCTTTGAAAACTTTACCATTGAGATTCTTTAAATATAAGTTTGGATGGTTTTGTTAAAAAAAATATTAAACCAATTTATATAGATGATATGAATTGAGAATAATGGTGGTATATCACTTTGCAAATGAAAGGTATAAGCAACTACTTGCAGACTCTTCCTCTGTCAAGTACAAAAATGCAGCTTTTAAAGTCCAAATAGAGACTCTGTTGGGGGGAAAAGGCCTCTGGGTCAATTTAATATTGCCAAGAAAATTACGACTGTAATATGAGTACTAAAGGAACAATTTGAGCTTACTCAAATTTGTGTCTTTAGAAGGCAATAAATAAATTTATCATCTTGACAGTTAAGTCTGCCTCAGGTGCTCTGCACAGAAATAGGATACTCTGAGTGAATGTTTTCATGTAACGACTCCTCTTCTTGTATCTGCAGCATCACTTTGAATTCAAATGACATTTGTTTTATAAAAAACATAAAAGAGGCCCTGATTCTGGGTCTTTGTGTTCACTGGTGTCCTAGGAGTTTTTCCTACATGAAGTAGCATGATCAAAGGCTTTAATAAATCATCACAGATAAGTAACAAGCATGGGTAGGGAACCCGATCTCAAATTCATGATCAAGGTCCCTCAAAGGCTTCAATAATTCTTTAGTGGCTTTGCTAAGAAAGAAGGAGGAAAGTATTTTCTCCTCATCCTACCCCTATCCCCATCTGTATTGTGATGGATCAGGAGGACATTATTCCATCGACACCATTATGACAGACAATAGGGACAATTTAATTGGACACAAGAGTAAAACCATTTATATTCGTGAACTGAAGCACAAACTTTCCAAATCATATATCACCACACCTGTCATAAAGCTTTTAGAATTTGTGATTAAGGAACTTGAGTATAGAGAAATCAAATGTCCAATTCACAATGATTGACAACATGTTCAGTTTTGTAAACTACTGAGAAGAAGCATCCAGTCAATGGCCCGAAACCTCACACACAGGCAAGTTGGAAACAGGAAGTCTGAAAGTACTAACTGAATGAGACAGTACTTGCAATCCAGAGTTTCAGTTGAACCCAAGAATGTCTATTTTTAAAATGAAGGGTCAATGATCAATTGACAATTATCTATGCAATAATGATGTTGTGAAGTTTTTTCTTTCTTTTATTGAAAATGCCTTTTCAGACAATATATTCTGATTATGATTTCCCCCCCCAACTCCTCCCAGTTCCTCCCCACATCCCCTTCCATCCTGTTCCATACCATTTCTGTCTCTAATTAGAAAACAAAGAGAAATCCAAGTTTTAAGTATAAAATAAGATAAAAACAATAAGTCAAGTAGGACAAAACAAACAAATGGAAGAAAAAGCCAGAGAAAAAGCAGAAAAAAGAAACACATACAGATGCAGAGACATGCAGACTGACTTAACTGGATTTCCATACATTCTGTGCTGGGAAGGCCATCTCAGGTTTGCTTGCCTTTCCAATACATTCTTTTTTAATTAAAGAGGGTGTGTCTGATGAGAGTATAATCATTGGTATAGGAGGCTAGGTATAGGATTTTCTTGTACTTAAATATCATTTTTATCTGAAATAAACAATGACTTTTACGTAATAGAATCAGATCTGATGTAGAAAACAGGTGGTGTAAACAAGCAGAGAGGTAGATTCCAGAAGAATTCCAGGCACCAAGAACTTGATAACATCATCTGACAGTAGCCACACTTGTGCCAAAATAAATGTTTTAAGTCATTTCCTCTCAGATGTGCCAAATGTCTTGCATAGTTACCATATGTGTCATATTAGCTACTCAAATTGTGATCTCAAAAGCATTATTATGGCAAAAGCTGAGAAGAGACTTAGTAGAGCATAAGATCAGGTTGTCCACTTGGTAAAACTTGTTTAGGGACAGCTTGTTTATGAGTCTGCTCTGGTAGAAGCTACTATTGTCATGTTGTATCATTCTAAACAAGAATCTTAGAAATGAGTTCTACCATAAAAGATTGATTGTACCCAGCATTTATTTAGAAATTGCATCTGTGGCTCCTTAAAAATATTTTCTCAGGAATCTCATAGACATACACACACACACACACACACACACACACACACACACACACATTAAAGGTCAATGCTATTGATCATTCTCCAAAATTTGACAAGAGACCCTATTGTTGAAGAAACACTGCATACCTATGGCATAGAACATGGAGAAATCAAGCTGGTATTCAACTGGAAGCTATACCCTTACTGGCTAGTGTTCATAGTAATAGAAAGTACTATACATGCTAACAGGGGAGAAAAGTGCTCACCAATCTCACTGGGCTACTGACCCTGTAAGCTATAATACCCATCTGCCTGCAAGATATGAATGTAATAGTGGCACCAATGTTAGTGTAGTAACTAATCAATTTTTGTTGTATTTAAGGCCTGCTCTGTTAATGAGACCAAGAGACTGAGCCTAGATAGTCATGAGCCCTAGGTAAAAATATACCAATATTATTCTTCTAAATGGATATAGCAATAAATGACTCCTAATGGCATATTGCTCTAGTATATATCATAGCATCTCTGAATCTCCATCAGAGAAGCTTCTTTCTGCAACATATGGTTATTAACACAGAGACTCATAGCTGGGTGATATGCAGAGGCTTAGAAGATGTTGGAGTGCTCAGTTCTAAATTGGTTGCCTTTATCACACCCCTTACTCATGGCTCAGGGATCTGTGTGGAAGAAGGGGTGGAAAGATTGTTAGAGCCAGAGGTGGTAATCAACTTTAAGGAAACAGCATTTTCCAGAGACAATGGAGGACATTCACATGTGAATTCACAAAAGTCTGTGACAACATGCACAAGATCTGCACAAGCTCAAGCCAGACAAAATTCCAGCATGGAGGAGAGGAGGTGATAGCTGCTGGATGAGGGAAAATCAGTTTTGTTCAGTGGAGTGACACTAGGTATATCAGCTGAAATCTAGGGAAGACTCTATGGTCAGGAGAAGTTAACTACCACAAATAGGGCTCCATGACTTTTTATTAGTTTATTATTCCTTCTCCTTCTTCTCCTTTTTGTGTGTGTGGTTTGTTTCATTTTGATTTGAAGAAAGTAAAATAATGTTGTATTGGATGGTTGGGGGAGATCTAGGAGGAGTGGAGGTAGGAGAAAATAATCAATATATCCTATAAAATTATCAAAGAATGAATTAAAACATTTAAAAGGCAAAATGTTCTCTCAGAAAGACCACCAATTGGGATGCCTCAATAATTACCTTTATCAAATGTAGACACATACAGAAGTAAGGTTGTGATCTGATTTAGTATGTAATGAATGAGTGGGAGACTTAGTAGAACAGTGTCAGATAGGATTATTAGTAAAAATCAGAGATTGTCTTAGAGCCTTCATTGAGGAACACAAAAGTCCTACCTTCTGTTGGCTTCAGATCCCACTGGCTATTTTCCGCCTGTTATAGTGTTATGGTTATGGTTATGGTTAGAGTTAGGGTAAGCTTTAGGAGAAGTTTCCCCTTCCTTTACTTACTTAACCGTTCATTGTAGCTTCCCTATGATGGTATTATTAACACCAATTGCTTCTACAGACCTAAACAACCCACCAAAAATTTAGTTGCCATCACCCATAAAGGAATAGGACCTCCAAATCTTTAGCCCCAGCAGTAACTTCCACTTAGGATTTCAGTCTCAGTACCTAAATGGCACCGGGTATGACAATCTGCATGTTACTAATGCACTTTAAAAACATAAGCAAAACAGTGAACTCACATACAATACCAGAGCTTTGAGATCCAAGACCTTTCCTCATCTATCTGAATATATCACAACACCCAGAACAAGGCCTAACACAAAAGGACCTTCTTCTATGTGGCTGAATAAATCAGTGACTATTGTGTTTACTCTGCCCTACAAATTTGGGGTCATTTAATGATACTCTACTTTTGGATCTCAAGTGGGTTATGTAGCATGTTTGTGGAGTGTATTAAAATGAAGCATCAGCAGCATTCTGTAAAATGCACTATGGTGATATTGTGTCCCCCAATATATTGTGTACCGTAATAAACTTATTTGGGGTCGGAGAACAGAACAGCCACTAGATAGACATAGAGGCCAGAAAATGGTGGCACACACACACACACACACACACACACACACACACACACACACCTTTAATCCTAGCATTCTGGAGGCAGAAATCCATCCGGATCTCTGTGAGTTCAAAGCCACACTGGAAACAGCCAGGCATGGTGACACACACCTTTAATCCCAGGAAGTGATGGCAGGAATCAGAAAAGTATATAAGGCATGAGGACCAGGAACTAGAGGCTTTTTAAGCTTTGAGGCTTTTAGCAGCAGTTCAGCTGAGATCCATTCAGATGAGGACTCAGAGGCTTCCAGTTTGAGGAAACAGGATCAGCTGAGAAGTTGGCGAGGTGAGGTTAGCTGTGGCTTGTTCTGTTTCTCTGATCTTCCAGTGTTCACACCAATACCTAGCTCCAGGTTTGTTTTTATTAGTAAGACTATTTAGAAATTCTTCTACAATGTGCCAACAGTTTGATTTTTAAATTTTAAATAGTTTAAAGCAAAGCATTTTCTTGATAACCTCTATAACATAGCTCATGCTGTGTACACTTCAAGATGTTCATTCCAGTCAAGAAGAGAATATAAGTCAAGATGGATCATGTCCCTATGGAAGTGGATCTGACTTACATACAATGAACAACTTCTGCTTTCTGTGATGAATGCAAATGACTCAAAATATTTTCATTTTCCACTAAATCCCTGTCACTTCCAAGGCAGTGCACTGCATGTAAGAACATGAACTCTCCCCTTTCCAACTGTGAAGGGTTCAGAAGTGTGGCCAAATGCTGGGACATTACAGTACGCACAAAAAGCCTCTATATTGCATCAAAGATTTCATAAATCATAAAAGTTTTATTCTACATCAACCTTTCCCATTTGTGACAGAGATACTGATGATCAAGAAAGTCAGTTAAGATGGCGGCATACAAGAAAGTGGGAGAAACAACACTGGAGTTCCAGAAATCTAGCCCTTCCCAATTCCAGCATCATCACAGAGAGGGGAAGCAGAAAATGAAGTTGTGCTCTCTATTTCAAAACGAGTACTTACAGGCATATTTCTTGCAGAAAATGTAGTCAGAAGGGAAATTGAATTTTGAGGAAAGAAGTACTATGCTTGAAATGTATTGTCAGTGTTCTCATGGTAAACGCTTGTAGAAATTTCCCAGGTTATCAGCTAATGGCATATACCTCATCTTCCATTAAAGAGCAATGGCAATTCTAGTTAGTGTTTCTTCAACTGTGTTTAGACAGAGGAAGCTGAGTGATATAATTACAAAGGTTTGAAGGCATTATTAAATGCTTTGCTTTTCAAAAACAAACAAGCAAAAAATGACCAAGTTGAGAGTTCTCAAATGGGACCTATGAGTTCAGGGCTTTGTTCTCAGCTTAGCCTATAACTCACTATGATTGGTGGACATTTTCAACTCTTCAAACCTTGATTTCTCAATATAAAAATTACAGATAAACTGAAAAGTTATTAAAGTACCATTCAAGGTTTATGACTGAAAATGTTCTGTTTAAATTCAGGGACCCTAAATCCAAATTGCCTTGACACAAAAAATCTCCAGTGTACTGTCCCCTTTATGTGACACTGATTGAGATGTCTTCTACACATGTTTTCTTCATTGTAAAACATCGTACTAAAGAACCTCCATTATCTCTGTTAGTATATTAAGTACAGAAATATGTATTAAAGAACATAAATTGTCCTTAGCTTGCTAGATATTCTTTGTCATTACAACTATTAACTTTTAATATGTAATGTATATTGTAATCCAGGTATGATGGTGCATATATACAATTCCAGCACCCAGGAGATGGCCAGGAGGATAATGAGTTTAATGCCATACAGGGTTATATAGTGATACATTATCTCAGGAAAGGAGAGGGGGTCACTATATCTTTTGAATTGTTTCTTCCATAGATCAAGTCAAAAGGGTTTCTTAATGTCTTACTACAAAGCCAGTGGATTTTATTCTCTCTTCTTTATCTTAAAATTGTGAAAGACCATCTACCAATGTGTAATTTTTTACTTATACACTCTATACAGTTTTCACAACTGTGATCGCCTCTAGATTCCACAGTCTTCCTCATCCAGAGGATTCTAGCTCTTCCTTCCTTCCGGAGTAATAATGAGAGAGAGAGAGAAAGAGAGAGAGAGAGAGAGAGAGAGAGAGAGAGAGAGAGAGAGAGAGCTGTTCTCAGCTTGCCTTTCCTAAGACCTTGCCTTTCTGCTTGGATCATTTCAGGTATGGTGAATAAATTGCTGTAGGGTATTAGTTGCTTATGGACATATTGATATGTGTGTTTTAACATGAGTAATAGTAAAAGCTTATCAGCACATATCTCAAATCCTCAGATTAGAGCCTTTCAGTCTAACAGGCTAAGCACATGGAGAAATCATGTTACTGGAAGAACTGCATCATCTACAGTAGCTAGCTGCTACAGGACTGCCAGGCAGTGGTGTCCTCCTTTCTGAAATTACATGCTCATTGCTCATGTTGATTTATTTGTTCAAAAAGGTCTAACCTTTTGCTGCCCTTAAAATGCAATCTTTGAAAATCATATTTGAAAACAAAAATATTGAGTTCATGTTTGTATTTCCATATCACTTACAGTGGAAAGCACAAGATAGTCATTCTTTATGTTTTGTTCTTTTCATAAAATGAGAATATTTAGAAACAATAGTGTCTACTTTTCTAAAACAAAGAAGTTATTTCTAACCAGCTCCTATGAAGAAACCAAAAATTTAATTTTTTTTCATTGAGCCAAGAACCACATGAAATACAATCTAAACCAGAAGACAAGGAGAAATGGTGTGTGTGGGGGGTGTGTGTGTGTGTGTGTGTGTGAGAGAGAGAGAGAGAGAGAGAGAGAGAGAGAGAGAGAGAGAGAGAGAGAGAGAGAGAAACAACTGTACTTGACTTTTACTGGAAAGGAAAAATTAAAGGTGTTCATATTGTACCATTTGAAAGTCATTTCAAACCTACCCAAACAACAAACGTGTTTTACAAGACATGTAAGAACCTGTTGAATTCTGAACTTACCCAAACAGCCCTCTGGGCAGAAACAAATGAATGAGCTCGTTTCAACTTGTTTCTCTTGCAATCATTTCTGCAAACATACCTTCAGAAATAAAGATGTATTTTAGCAAGTATCACCCTTCCCTTTACTAAAACTATTAAGTTATTAAAAACTAAGTACATATTCTGTGAATCCATAATATACCATTTTCAAAGTCAATTATCTTGTTAATTTGCATGAATTTCTATTTCCCCCTGGAATAAACATAACCTGGATGTTGCCAACCACTGTTTTACAAACATATCTCTTTCTAATTAGCCTTACTACAGAGCTGGTGTCTCAGCATATATCATGCAAGGAAAAGAAGGCTGCTGTTATACCAGGGATGGAGTGGTAAAGAACTATCAGAGTTGGCTTTTATATAATTCTACTTTTGTGGATATTAATTCTTGTTAATTTTCCTCACATTAGAAATTAATTATATTATTTTGTGTCAAGATTATATAAGTCACATAATTATAACATGCAACCATAGAACATGAGTGTTTAAATTAACTTCTGACATTTTAGTCCATATTTCTACTTTTACAAATTAGTTATAAAGAAACTTGTTTGTAGCTTAACAATCAAGACAATCGCATGGCTTTCCCTCCTACAGTTTTTCATAATGTTACCTTGCCACCATGTCTAGATATTTGTTATACAGTTTAATTATATGAAAAATCTAGCTTTCTAGTTTTCAGGTACAACAAGCTTTCTATGTCTAGTACTATTAACCCATGATCTCTCCTGATTCTGTTTCTTTAACATCTAATATTGTAAGCCCCTCAAGGCACACAAGTGGCCTGGCCTCTCCCCTGAGGACTTCCAACTGCCAGGTTCCACCCACAGAACACTCTAACTGTCCTAACAACTGGACCCAGCCCCAACCTACAGAGCAAAAAGCTCAAGCTCTGGACTCAAAGTCCCACCAATCCCTACCTTGAAAAGCTTTACCCTGAAATTTTCCATCACCACCTCCACAAGAAACTATATGTAAGCCCCACTCTGTGCTCAGTTCTCTGCTGTTTCTCACCTGAACAGAGGCTGCCAATCTCCTGATATTTTCCCTCTCAATAAATCTCTTGTGTGAGGTTTGTTGTGTGGTGTGACTTTGTGGTATTCCTTGGCTCCTGACTGCCAGGATACCTTTCCATCTGAGCTGTAATGCTTACAAACATCACCAATGGAATAGTTATGTGATACATTTCCTCTCTTAACTTGTGGTTACTGTCATAATTGACATTGCTGTCTGGCAGTTCCAAAGTGTCCGTGGGAGAGTGACATACTTTAGGATAACATTTAACTTCAGGATTGGGTCAATTGTGAATTTCACACAAAAACCTGTCTCAGGATAAATGGAACAAATAAGAATGTCAGTAACTGCTGAATTAACGAAAATGGAGCAGCCACATGGAGCATAAGACAAAGTTGAATGCTGATGAAAAGTAGAAAAAAGGGCACTAAATGGATACAGAGGAATTAACAAAAGGGATGCTGCTTTTTTTCTCTCCTGGTGAACAACATGCTGGCCCCTTTTCTGAGCTCTGTTAGTCGCCATTCTTTCTTTAAATTTCATGACAACTATGGGCCAAGATAGACAGCTCTGTGCTTAAAAAATCTTGCTACTCTTTCAGAAACCTGTGGTTCAGTTCCCAGCTCACAAACACCTGTAACTCCAATACCTTCTTCTGGCCTGTATGGGCATCAGCACACATGTGCACAGACACATACTTGAACACATAAGTAAAAATAAACCTTTGAATTTCATGACCACAGATTCCAATAAACATCTATTAGTCATATGAAGGCACATACCACCAAACCTGATTTGAAAAACTGCTCTTACAAGTGCCTAAGAAAAGCCAAGATCTTAATAAGCAGTCCCTGTTCTGTGTGGGAGGCACAAAGAAAACATGAAGGTGGGGAGGTAGAGAAAGGAAGCTCAGAGGGAGAATGGGAGAGGTCATCTGCCTCTTCTCCTATGACCGTTAGGAACGTGAAACATCTCATTACCGCATCTGTACCTGGAACTTCTGTACTTGGAACTGACAGAAGCCTTGTTTTCTACTCTATAGGCATGTCTGATACCTGCTTTGCTCCACAGCCTTTTCTCCATATCTTACCCATGTGGTGTGGAGCTGAACATCTCTCAAAAGCTCATATGTTGAAGACTTGGTCCTCAATACAGCAACCTTCAGAGGCACAGCACTGGAGAAGTATCGCATCCTGGGGGCTCTTGTCTCATCAATGAATCAACTGTTGGGTCATAATTGAATGGACTGTTCAGGAGTCATAAAAATTGCCAGAGGTGGTGACTACTTTCAGGGGATGAAGGGCATATCTGGTCTCCAGTCCCTTGCCATTTCTATTTCTGCCTTGTATCCACTATGAAGTAAACTGTTTTGAAAACCACATGCTCCCACTGAACCTTCATCTCATTATGATCCCAGAAGCAATGGAGCAAAGTGATTATGGACTGAAATCACTGAAACTGTGATCCACAATAAATATTTCTTCAAGTTGTTTTCCACAAGCATTCTGTCATGATAACAAAAACAATGGCTAACATATTGCCTATGAACGCTTATTACTCCGTGTTATATGCTATATTGCAGATTTAAGCACATATGGGGGACTCTGATGCTATGCACTTTTGTCCACACCCACCTGTTTTACTGAACTAGAGTGGCCATCAATGTTTTTGGAATTGTGTTTTGATTTTCAAGCACCTTACTGAGTCCTGTCCCCATGTCCCTGTTTCCCCAAAACCCTCCCATCTCCACTGCCTTTTGCACTCAACAAAATGTTAAGCCAGTGTGTTAGCATCTGGCTAAGAGTCTAGGGATAGAAAACTGGCTTTGTTTCAAGTTTGCCCAGAGGTAACTTATACATACTTCACAGATGAAATATGCTTCATGTTTGAAATCACAGCTCCCTTGGAAGAGTTGGCCTTTGTCCAAAACTTACCTTTAATACCTATTAAGAGCTATTCTATCCCTTCATACCAAGATCTTTAAAGTACAATACTATGCAAGCACCAGAGTGGGTGGCCAAGTTGAGCCATCACTGAGCCAGATGTAGGGAGAAAATGATAAAGCTGCCATTAGCACCATATTTACCTTTTTAAATTAAATATATGTGTGTGTGTGTGTGTGTGTGTGTGTGTATACACATATATAAACTATGTTTATATAATTTTCCCCTTTCCCTTACCTCCCACCTGCTCCTCCCAAGTCCCTTCCCTCCAACTCCTCCCTTGTCCCTGTCCATTCTCAAATTGATAGTCTATGATTGTTATCGTTAATATATATGTGTGTATATATGCATAAATTTGTAAATACAACCTGCTAAATTCATTTTTGTTATCTGTGTGTATATGGTTTCAGGGCTGAACACTTTGTATTGTATAATACATTATAGAGATCCATAGGAGATCATTCTCTCTCTCTTGGTTTTCATTAGTTGACTGTAGTTCTTTAAGGTTGGGACTCCATGAGAATCCACCCCTTCCATTTTAGCGTATCTATTAATATTGCCATTGTTCAGATCTCCTTTATGCAGCCAATACTAGGAGAGAATGCTTCACAGCAGACATTGTGATACTCTGGCTCTTTAAATCTTTCTATCCTCTCTTCCACATGTTCCTTGACCCAAAGAAGCAGGAGATGTGTTGTTGATGTATCCATCGAGACTGGTCTCCCCACAATCTCTACATTGTGTCCAGTTGTGGTTTTCTGTGATGGTCTCTATTTGTTGTAAATAGAACTTCATTTACTGAGTGGTGATAGCTACATTTATCTGGCAGTATAAGGATAAGATTTAGAATGTATTTAGGAATTATCCTGGCCTAGCAAAGTGGCAGTAGTGGATTCTTTTTTAAGCTCCATGACTTCCCCACACATGGGGAAGCTGATTAAGTTTCTAGTACCAGACATGATTTCTCTCCTGTTGAATGGACTGTGAATCCAATTTGAAAGCCACTGGTTACCACTCCCATGTGTGTGCCACTTTCTGCACCTTTACCTATACCTTGCCGTACTGGTCATTGTTGTCATTCACAGGTGCTTCCCTCCCTTGGCACTCTGCATAGTATTCTGGAAGTTATACAGAAGAAAAGAGGCTTCCATGTTAGATCCAGGTCAAATCATCCAAGTTCTGTATCTTAAATGTGCAGTATCTTCAGTAATAGGTGCTTATATTTAACCTCTGAGAGACAATCAGGGCAACAGTAATAGTCTGTATTATTTTGGGAGTCACTGGACTACCATGAACAACCATTCAAGATGAGATTCCTCATTCCAAGTACTGGGAGATTTGATAGTCTATGGCTCTTATGGGGGAGCCTGTCAAGTCAGGTGTCATAACTTCCTTTAAAAAATTATATATATATATATATATATATATATATATATATATATATATATATATCACTTTCCTTCCTCTAGCTGTTCCCAAGTTCCCTTCCCTCCAACTTCTCCCATGTCCAGCCCATTCTCAAATTGATAGCTTCTTCTTCTTTGATATATCTGTATTGTATATAATTTTAGGTAAACATAAAATAATAAAATAATAAGGTTCACCTACACCACTCCTTGGCATATGTCTCAAGGACTCAACATCATACTCCACAATGTTCACTGTTGCCCTATTCACAATTAGTAGGAAATGGAAACAACCCAAATGACTTTCAACAGATGAATGGATAATGAAAATGAGATACATATATACAACAAAATACTATTCAGCTGTCACGAAAAATGCAATCACAATGAACCTAAAATTATTATATCAAGTGAGGTAACACAGACCCAGAAAGACATGGTCTCTCTCTTATCTGCAGTCCCTGGCTCCCAAACTCCAGATATAAATAAAAGCAGGGAAAATTCATAGAAATCAAAAATAAATAAATAAATAAAATAAAGGGACTGTGGGGGAGAGTTAGGGAAAGGAATAGTAGGATAGAGGTGATATGAATCGGGGAAGAGAAAAGCAAAGTGTGTTTCAATGGGAAGGGGAGAGGGATGTCAATATAGAAGGATAAAGAGAAATTAGGGATAAATAAGAACAATGTTGTTTGATAAAGTCACAAGGAACCTGATTTCCTTACATTTCTCTTTATATTTTTGTAAGCACTGAACAATGTACATAGCATGTTAGTTGCGTGTGCTCTGTATTTAGGATCACTAAGGGTGAAGGCACAACCTTTATATGGACAGAGGTATATGACCAAGGCCTTGTCATACCACTCTCTCTGTTGGATCAATAGGAAGTAACCAATTAAAACAGCGAGCAGTGGCTAAGCAGTGCAGAGGAAGCTCCTTGAGCTACCCCTCACGTCGGAGTCTGTCTCCATGTCCTTTGCACTAGCCTCCAGTTTAGTGTTTACTTTGTGTCTCTTCCAACAGTCGTTAGGAGGACAGTGGAATTTTTGTCACTGAGTACCAGGTATGTCAGTACGTTGGCATCCTATGGGACTATAAGATGGCAAGGATGAAACTAAGGAAAACATTGTTTGGTGGGGGAAAGTCTCAATTGTTAAGTCTCAGAATGTGTTTTCCTTAGTCCCCTCAGCCTTTTATTTTCTCATCTCAGAGTTAACTCAGAGAGAAACACTTAGTCGTACTTATCTGCACCTCGTTGGCAAAGAAATTTCGTCAGAATAGTTTGTTCCTATTCTGAGGAGCATCGCACAGCATGAAGCCTATAGTTAACTATTACATCATCCACCTAAAGCATTTTGATGTTTTTGAAAAGCAACTATGAGAAGTAATGAATGTGTTAAACAAGTTGTGGTAATAAAGGATATATAATGATACATATATTTTATTCTTATCCATGTTCATTTAATTTAAAAATATTCAAATGTGTTCAAGGATAAATATCTATGTCCATAATTTAAATGAAACTTAAGATTATGGATGGTCCAGTATAGGGAAAGACAAGATAGTCTGGGACAGTCACAGAAATAACATATTTTAAGTGACATGATTCTGCCAACTTACTAAAACATAAAGGTACTTAATATAAAATACCCTGGGTTTGGACTGGGACCTAATATGGAACACAAGCCTTTAGAACCAGCTGAGTCTATCCTATATATGAGGCACATCTTTTCAACTCAGAATGCTATTGTTTTGTTTTTATCATAAAATTGGGATAATTTTAATTTTATTTATTTTTTAATTTTACTTTTATTGATTCTTTGTAGATTTCACATCTTGCATTCTGATCCTACTTATCTCCCTGTCCCCTCACTTCTTCCCTCTGTCCTTGCAACCTCCCCTCTGAACAAAATCAAATTTGTAAGAAAAACCAAAAACCAAACCAAACAAAAAGACAAAGCAAAAACATGAACGACAAAAAAAAAAAAAAAAAAAAAATGTATCGTGGAAGCTGTAGTGTGGGCCCATTGAGTCACACAGTTTACCCTTTAGTCCATTCATCTTTACTTGTGTTTATTGCCATGAGTCATTGGTCTGGCTTGAAACCTCTGGTTTCTGCTACATCACTAATAATGGGCTCTCACTGGGGTGCCTGCTGTTTTGGATCTGTAGGTTTGTCCCCTTCACCTGCTCCAACAGTTCATAGATGAGATGGATGTTGAAGTGAGTCAACTCATAGCCCTGGTTCTGAGCCTGGGTGGCAGCAGGGTTGATCAGCTCTCTAGCTTTCCCTCATTATCACTTGCTGGATGAGTTCTTCAGCACTGTCTTTGCTAGTTCACCCAATGCAGCCTACAACAAGGAACAGGGTCATTGTTCCTGTTCTCAGGACCTCAGATCCGGGTCTCTCTCATTCATATTACCAGGACCAGCTTTACTGTTTTGCCCAGGCAAGGCACAAGGCCCTCTCTCCTGATTTCTTTAGGGGAAATAAAAGGAAGGGGAGAGGGAAGAGTGTCAGCTTTCCTACTCTCACGCCCTCCAGGCTGGCTGTCCAGGGTCAGCTCTAGTGTGTTGCCCACACGAGAACAGAGGCTGCTTTCTCTTGTGTGCTACAGCCGGTGAGGGTCAGGGCTAGCTCTCCTTCTATTGTGACCTCAGAGCCAGCCCTCCCACCTGCTACAGGTGGTATTGAGTGAGGGAGAAAGGGCATCTTTCCCTCATCCATGCCACTACTTGGCATACAAGGGGATGGGGTCACCCCCTCTGCTCTCATGCTCTCAGGGTCGGCTCATCTGTGTCATTGGCCACAGAGTCAGCTGTAGTATAATTCCTAAGTGAGATGCATTCCTATGATGAGGGGTGGGGCCATCCAAGTGCAGGTGCCAGCTCTCACCTGAAGGGGAGGGCCAGCTCACCTGATGCAATATACAGCAAGGGGCAGGGCCAGCCATCCCAAGGCCAGTAAAGGGTGGGCTGGCTCAGCACAATACGGGTCCACTGATTCCTGTGATAACCTGGGCATGGACCACAGAACTCAGCTGAGCAGGACCACAGACCCAGACATGGCCCTCAGTAGCAACTCGGTCCCAGACACCACCATGGTCTGGATGGCAGCACAGGCCTCTCAGATCAGCACAGCCCCGGCAGCAGCATGGCCCCAGGGCATCAACCTGGTTCCAGGTGACTGGCCAGACCCTGGGCATCCTCAGAGCCCTTAGTAGCAACTGGAGCCATGGACACCACCCCAAATTCTGGCCTCCAAATGGTCGTGGACACAGATATGGCCCTAGGCAGTGGCCCATGCCCAGACATCTCCATGGCTCTAGGTTGCAGCACCAGCCATCCAAATCAGCGTGGCCCCAGGCATGGCCAGGTCCTCAGACACTGACATGCTGCGAGGTGGCCAACCAGACCCCGGTCATCCACATGGCCCTCTGTGACAACAGGAGCTCTGGACATCAACTCAGACTCTGGCTGCTGCAGGGCCATGGAACCAGATCTGGCCCTCTGCAGCAGCCCTGGCCCAGATGATACCATGGCACCAGGTGACAGTGTAGGTCACTCAGATCAGGATGTCCCTGGTGGCAGCATAGCCCTTGGATGCCCTCATGGCCACAGGTTGTGGGTCAGACCCTGGTCATCTATGTGGCGTTTGGTGGCAACATGGGGCACAGCATCAATACAACCTTCAGCTATGGTAGGACCACAGACCCAGACATGGTCCTAGGCAGCAGCCCAGCCTGGATGTCACCATGGTCTCAGGTGACAGCACAGACCACCTGGACCAATATGGCAGCTTGGCCCTCAGACACCAACATAGCCCCATGTGGCAGCCTAGACACCTGGCATTGGCATGGTCTTCGATGGTCTCCTAACTGTAATTTTATAATGAGAAACAATAGAACATTATCCACAAACATATACATACACATACTCTGGAGAACTCCAGACCTCTGTGGAAATACTGATATTATGGCTTGGAAACTATTATAGGACTTTAAAATTTACTCACTTATGGCGCTAATTATGCTAAATTTTATATTGTGCATCTTACCATGTTTTGGGTTTTATATTGGGTTCTTTCATTTTCTCATTAAATCTTAATAATAATTCAACATTACAAGAAACCTATTTTGAGAGATTAGGGGCTTGCTCTAGACCATAATACTTGGAAATAGTAAGGCCAGGGCTTAAAGGTTGGTTTGTCTGGTTTCAAATCCTGTCATTTTTTATACTGTTTAAACATTTAAAAAACAAAGATCTATGTCTTACTTTTTCCCAGATATCTTTCATTACCATAGATATGCTCAGAAACTAAGGATGAAGGCGCAACATGAAATGAAGTGCTAGTTGCACTAATTATGGAATTCAACTGTATTGCTTATTTGGGGACAGAAGTTATGGGTTTTCAGAGATTCAGTGTGTCTATGGTAATCTATAGCATGGAATTGCTTTTCCATGTACTAAAACATTCAAAATGAAGTTTCAATTGGTAGAAGTAAATGTCACATATGATCTCATTATTTCCAGTTGAATGTTCTTCAAGAGTGTCACATCATTGAAGTTAAACTGTAGGTAAAGCCACTAGAAATTATTCACAATGATTGCAAAATAATCCATTTCCATTTTCTAAGTGCAGAGACACCATCAGCACCATCCAGATATTTACAGAAAGTGGCCTGATGGCAAGGGTTTGATTATCTGTGCCTCCTTGTCTCTTCCAAATTCATGAACACTGACTTTATAGCCTTCCTCTGAAACTTTTCCAACAAATCCCATAGCCAGATTTGACTTCCATTTTACAAAATACATGGTCATTGCACACAGGAAGGTATGTTCACAGGAAAAAATGTTGACTAAGAGATGCAAAATTAAAACTTTTGTTGAAAACTATTTGTAAAAAACAGATAACAATGAATCATATCCCTCAGTAATTATTGAACAAAAAAATCACCTTAGGATCAAAGAAGAAAGGGAGTGAACTATATCAAAACCCTGTGAAATACCCCATAGAAGCTAAAGAAACATGGATTTACTATTGTGCCAATGACATTGCTGTGAGTAGCAGTGGAACCCTGTTTCTCTCTCCCGTTGACCTGCTTGGGGTAATCCTTGATAGCTCTGTGAACATCCTACCATGCTCCACTTTCCTTCTGTGTGAATGTGAATGATCTCAAACTCTCCCTTGTGTCTTAAATCTACACATATCTAAAGAGATGGAGACAGAAGAAACTCAAACTAAGGCTGCTACTTGCTCAATGACTCACTGAAGACAGTCTTAAGGAATTACTGTAGACACATTGAATCTGTGGAAATCCATAACTCCTATCCCCAAATAAGAACACACAACTGAAGTCTATAATTAATCCACATAGTAGCAGTTTGCAAATCATAAGTTATGAAATCAGTATTGAGTTTAGCAGTCCAGCTGTTCCCAGAATGTTAATTCCCATGGCTCAATCTCTATACCAACCTCTCCATTTGTTCAGTGCCTATATTCTCACAAGCAAGCCTTACTTGGCAGTGTAAAGCTTTGGGAACCAGTGTCTGATTTGACCTTCAGAATAACTCTGTGGGAGAAAAATGATTCTCACTTAAAGATCAGGCAACTGGGACTCACAGAGACTAAGTGGCTCACTCATTCAGTATCACACAGCAAGTAAACAGCAGTTTCATGAAAGCAATCTACCATGTTTCTAAACAAAGCCAAGTGATATTGTTTTAGGACTTTTGTTTATCTGTAGAGCTATGCATTAAGATTATTGTCTCCTTACGGAAAACATGGAGCATATTTTGAAGCCAAGGCATTAGAAATCCCTACTGACTACAAATCTCTAACACAGGACTAAAGAGCCACCCTCAGTGACACTTGGCTTTGTGTTTTGTGTTTTCTTTCTCTGTCAGTCTTTTAGAATGGAAATGTGTCCAGAATGATAACACATTGTGCTAAGAATCTTTCTCCTAATGATTTGTCTAATATCTAATTAGTTGTTTAACAACAGCAAACCTAAGAGTTTTAAGATGCTCCAAGGATATGGAAATAAGGAAGAGATTGAAAAATAAGACTATCTAAATTTCAACTTCTAGGCACTGGATCCTGTGGGGTTTTGTTTGTTTGTTTGTTTGTTTTTTCTGATCTTCTATTTTCTGCATTAAGTGTCACCAGAATTCCAGTCCTGGCTTATATCCAGAAACAAAGTTCTGGCAGCTATCAGAACTCCTCTTTGCCATACAGCTATAGCTCTTAAATCTGAATCAGACAGCAACAAAGAGAGAAAAGGACGGTAACAAGCATTTCCTTACACCACCTTCATTTTTCAAATGAATGAAGGTAGGGGGCTGATCATCTCTCCTTATAACCTCCCATGGACCACTGAATATCAGTTGCAGCTGATTCACATGTATTGGTGTCAGAGAAGTCTACCAGAATAACCTACAAACATAGAATTAATTCTTCTTTGCCCACACGATGTGCACGCAGTATACATGAGTCATTAATATTCACAAACCTGAAACTCCAGATGGTTCAATATGCCCTGAACCATCAGTGCCACTGAGTCAAGAGCCAGCAGTGACAGCACCACTGCTTGTGCCCTATGTGAAGGAAATACCATACATTCATCATAGTGGTAAGATTTGTCCTTTCTGATACAGAAGTCTTTGAGAGTAGCTTGTCAAAATATTATGATACCTTGTAGTCTCATAGGTTGCTTATTTTTATGGTATTTTTCTACCTTAACAAAATGAAGGCTTAGTGTAATATTTCTTCCTGAAAATATGAATCATAATTTATCTGAAGAAAAAAGGGGGTCTTTAATGAAGTTAGTAAAAGACAAATTACAATGAACTATATTGTATTTTCAAACACTTTAAAATTAGTTCAAAGTAGCAATTATGGGAAGGTGCATTTACCAAATACAAGTAAGAAAAATATGAAACAAATAAATTAAGACACCATTAAGTGAAACACACTTGACATTTTTATTAATATGAATAAACAAGTCAGATTGTATTTGATAGTTTTGTTGTAAAACTTTCTAATCAACTACGTAGGACTCTAGTACTATTGGCTAGTAAATTTAGGTTGATTACCCCTAAGATCCATTTGGATTGTAGTTTGGATCTTTAGCAAGACCAGCTGGGTATTGATCTGTGACTATGGATTTACACAAGAGATGAAGCAGCTTTCAATACTTTCTCTGGTTCCCTTTGGACAGAGCCTATGACTCTAGGTTTTATGAAGATATACAAGTGGAGAAATACACATAGATAGTCCAATTTGGGGATGAACTTCAGACAAAGGATAAAATAACAAGAGGCTTCCATTAAAATGTACTTCTTATAGGAATCAAGACCCACTAATGAAAATGTCCTCTGTTGTGAGGTCATGCAGGTTCTGAGACTGTCAGGAGACTTGAAAGAAATCCATCAGATTCTGTCATCCTGGGTCCTCAGCTTTACCTTGCAGGGGTTGAAGGTATGTATACAGAAGCAAAAACAAGAAAAATGTCACAAAAAAAACATACAGTACTTTGTACTACAGGCATTTTTTTTCTCTACGACATTCCTCAAAAACAAGGTAAAATAGCCTCTGTGTAAAAGCCTCACTGAATGAGCAAAGTGTTAGAGTATCTCTCGTAGCATTTATATAAGTTTACTATGTGTTTGTGTCAAGGTCTCTCTACATAGCTTGGACTTCTTGAACTTGCAACCCTCTTGCTTCAATCTCCTAAGTACTGCAATTACAGGTATTCACCTCCAAATTCAGGTTTTGTTTTGTTTTGTTTTTCAATTAAAGTTTTTGGTGGTGTTATTGTTCCCTGCCCTCCAGTTGCTTTCCTATTCTCATAACCACTTTACCCTCCCAAATCCATGTGCCCTGTTTTTAAATACACAGAGTCCACTTAGTCTTGCCTTAATTCACATGGGATCATCTGCTGGAGCATGGTAACAACACAGATGACATCTCTCTGCCTCAGCAGTCATCAGCTGCCAATAACTTCTCAGGTAAGGATGGAACTTCATGAGCTGCTCTCCCATCCATTCCAGGATTTTAGCTACTTTGATGGTTTACATTTACACATACAGTCACAGCCACCATGACTCCGTCAATCTGGAAAATTTTTGGTTTTTTGCACTTGTCACTATCTTTGGCCATAAAATTTTTCTGCCTCCTCTTTTGTTATGATCCCTGAGCCTAAGAAGTAAAGGGGTATGACATAGATGTCCCATTTATAGCTAACATCCTACAGTCTCTTGTTCTTTGTACAATGATTAGTTGTGAGTCTCTCTATATTTTGTCATCTACTTCTAAAAGAAGCATCCCTGATGAGAGTTGAACTAATCTATCAGTATAAATATAAGAACTTGGGAGGCAATTTATTACAATGTCCATTTAGTCGAATACTATGTTAAGTATTCCTCTACTGTTTAGGACTAACCAGCCACAAAATTTTGACCTGGTACATAGTATCAGACATCAATTTGATCTTGTAGAGCTGGCCATAAATATTATGAGGGAGGGGTTAGTTGCTCCCATAACATTTATACCACTATTGCACCTAAGGACATATCTCACCAGGACAGTCATTACTGTAGCTCATAAGATTCACAGTTGGAGAAGGCTGTTGATTACTTTTCTCCTCCTGCAGTGTGCGTAGTACTTCCAAGTACTTTGAAAATACCAAGTAGGACTAAAGCTTCTAGGTAAGTAAAAGCTTAACTTCTCTTTGTCCCATGTCCCAAGCATATGGTGCCTTCAGTGATAGATTCTTAACATCAAGTTCAATTCTGGAGTAAAACCAAGTATGTTGGCAATAGCCTATAATGTCTGGATGGAGTTTATAAAGTTCCATTGACTAACAACATGAAAATAAGTAAATCATACCTTGCACTGGGTTTTTTCATCTGATAGCCTATGGAATGCAGAAAAGAAATTGTCCTCTAATTATAAGATAACATCCTTTATACTTCTCTTCCATGTGTGTATTTTAAGAAGCTTCTACAGTAGCAGTATTCCATATAGCATTTTCAAATGTCTTTAGTTTCACTGATCCCTCCTAATACTGTCTTCTATCCTGCCCTTCCATCTACACCATTTAGCCCTTACTATTTCATTACCCTTCCCCATACTGCCTGTGTTCAATCCCCCTTCCTTTGAAATATCCCCATTGCCTCTGACTAGTTCCCTGACTTTTATTGGTACTCTGATTTAAACACACATATCCAAAGATTCAGAGCTAGCATAAACATAAGGGGCAATTCTCTTCCCCAGTCTGGGTTATCTCACTCAGAATGATTATTTCTAGCTACATCTATTTCATAATTTATTTTTTTCTTTACAGCTAAATATTATCCCATTGTGTATATGTGCCATATTTTCCTTGTCCGTCAGTGAGAGATATGTATGCTTTTTCCATTTCTTGGCTATTGTTAATAGAACATGATGAACATGGATTTTCAGGTATCTTTGTAGTACAGTATAGAGTCCTTTAATCCCAGCACTCGGGAGGCAGAGGCAGGCGGATCTCTGTGAGCTCGAGGCCAGCCTGGGCTACCAAGTGAGCTCCAGGAAAGGCACAAAGCTACACAGAGAAACCCTGTCTCGAAAAACCAAAAAAAAAAAAAAAGAATGTGGTCTTATTCTTTCGCATGTAGCTATATGATTTAGCCAGCACCATTTCCTGAAGATTCTATCTCTTGTCTGGTGTGTTAATTTGGCCTCTTTGTCAAAAATCAAGTGGCTGTAGGAGCATGAGAATACATCTGGGTTCTCAATTATATTTCATTCATCAGTGTGTGTGCATGTGTGTGTGTGTGTGTGTGTGTGTGTGTGTGTGTGTGTGTGTGTGTGTGTGTGTATACCATTACCATGTTGTTATAATAGATTCTTTTGTGTTTGTGTGTGTGTGTGTGTGTGTGTATGTGTGTGTGTGTATTTCTGTCTGTCTGTCTGTCTGTCTGTAGATCTTGTAGCTAGAGTTGTAGGCAATTGTGACTTGCTTGGACATCATGGGTGCTGAAAATTGCATATGGGTCCTTTACAAAATCAACATGTGTGCCTACCTGCCAAACCGTCTCTCAGCCCCTCCGTGTTGTTCTCATAATTATAACTCTATTGTTTAATTTGAAATCAGATATAGTGATGCCTGCTGTAGTATTTTTATTGCCCATGATTGTTTGGGGATATTCTGAGTCTTTTGTGTTATGGAAGCAACAATTAAAAATCTACAAACTAATCAATCCTATGGCTTCAGAATAGTTCTGTCAGAACTTCAAAGAAGAACTAGTACCAATACACCTCAAATTATTCTGAAAATTCTAAAAGAAAGGAACATTTTCATTTTCTTTACTAAATCATTATTACTCTGATACCAAACTGGATAAAAGCACAAGAAAAAAAAGAGGAAAAGAATTATAGAACAATGTCCATGATTAACAGAGACACACAAATTCTCATCAAAATACTTAGAAACTGAATTAAGAGCACACCCAAAAGATCATCCAGCTACCAGCATAATCATCAAGCTTCATCCACATGATACAGGCATAATTCCACATATGTAAATCAATGCAAACTTTAAGATAATTTTTTAACTTCTATGAAGAGATTACATTGGAATTTTAATGGAGATTTCTTGGAATTGTAGATTGTTTGGGGTAGGATGACCATTTTTACAATATTGATCCTGTCAATCAATGAACTTGGGTTTTTTATCTACTGATACCAAATTCAATTTTGATTTTGGTGTCACAGCACTTCCATTATAGTCTTATTTCACTTAAAAAAATAATACTGTAGGATTGTATCCCTTATTTCTTTCTCAGTGTGTTTGCTTTTTTGCATACAGGAACAGCAGTGAGTTTTGTGTGTTAAATTTGTATCCTGATACTCTGCTTAACATATGTTAAAATTTGCTGACAGAATTTTTTTTTTAAGATTTATTTATTTATTATGTATACAGCGTTGTGCCTGCATGTATGCCTGCAAGCCAGAAGAGGGCACCAGATCTCACTACAGATGGTTGTGAGCCACCATGTGGTTGCTGGGAATTGAACTCAGGACCTCTGGAAGAACAGCCAGTGTTCTTAACCTCTGAGCCATCTCTCCAGCTCCCTGTTGACAGAGTTTTTAGGGTCTTTTTTGTATAGAATTATCTCATCAACACATAACCACGGTTTAACTTCTTCCTTTCCTATTTGTATCCTTTTCTTAATCTCTTTGACTTGCTTTATTGCTCTTGCTAAGGTTTCAACCAGTATATTGTAGAGAAATAGAGAGAGTGTATATCCTTATCTTTTTCTTGATTTTAGTCAAAATTCTTTAAGTTGTTGCCTAGTGGCATGAATTTAGCTGTGTGTTTATAGTATATTGTCTTTAGTGTGTTGAAATATATCTTTTGCATGCCTAGATTCTTGTAGACTTTTATCATGAAGAGATTTTTTTTTTTTTGTCAAAGTCCTTTTCTGCACCTAATAAAATGATCCTCTGGTTTCTGACCTTCAGCTTATGTGGTGGATCATATTAATTTACATATGTGGGACTATGCCTGCATCTCTTGGATGGAACTTTCATGGTTATGCTGGAGGCTAAATAATCTTTTGGATGTGTTCTTAATTCAGTTTGCAAGTATTTTGATGAGAATTCGTTTTTCTCTGTTAATTATGGGCATTGTTCTATAATTCTTTTTCTCTCTTTTTTCTTGTGCTTTTATCCAGTTTGGTATCAGAGTAATAATGATATAGTAAAAAAATTAGAAATGTTCATTCCTTTTATATTTTTCAGAATAATTTGAGGTGTATTGGTACTAGCTCTTCTTTGAAGTTCTGACAGAACTATTCTGAATCCATAGGATTGATTAGTCCATAGACTTTTAATTATTGCTTCCATATCATTGGATGTTATAGGTCTGTTTAAATTATTTATTTTATTTTGGCTTATCTTCAGCAGGTCATGTGCTTCTATAAATTCATCTGTTTCTCCTAGATTTCTCAGTAAAGTCGAATACAAATTTTTAAAATACGTCATTAGTGTTCCCTGAATTTCACCAGTGTCTGTTATAATGTTTCCTTGTTCATGTCTAACTTTACTAATTTGGCTTTTCTCTTTTCTTTTGGTTAATTTGGCTAAGGGTTTATCAATTACATTTTCCACTTAAAAAAAATCTTCATTTGACTGGTTCTCTTTATTTTTTTCCCTCTCTTTTCCATCAATTTCTGATACTATTATACCTATCTCTTCCTATTTAATTTTTAGGAATGTTCTTTTGTTATTGTTGTTGTTGTGTTTCCAAGCCCTTCAGGGGCACCACTGAGTTATTAACTTGAGATCATTCAGATTTCCTGATACCGATACTTAACACTATAAACTCCTCTCTGAGGATGCTGAGGATGGCCATCATTATGTTCTAAAGATTTTGGCATGTTTTGTATTCATTCTCATTCAACTCTGGGAATGTTTTTATTTCATTCTTGATTTCTTCCATGACATAATGTTTTGTACTATTTTGTTTAGTTTCCATGGTTTGTTTACTTCCTGCAGTTTGTGTAATTGATATCTAGCTTAGCTCCATTGTGATCTGATATAATGAAGGATGTCATTTCAAGTTTCAATACTTGTTGGGACTTTCTTCGTATTGTAATATGTGGTTAATTTGGCAGAAATTTCCATGGGCTGCAAAGAAAATTGTGTTGGTGTTTTTGTAGAATTTTCCGATGTCTATTAGATCTATTTGACTTATAATATCATTTAATTTGAATATTTTTCTCTTAGTTTTTGTTCAGATGACCTGTCTGCTGTTGGTAGTAGGGTATTAAATGTACCCACAACTACAATGCTGTGTGCAATCTGTGGTTTTAGGTCTAATAGTATGTCTCTTATGGAGTTTGGTGTCTCTATGTTTGCTATGTGTATGTATAGGCTGTTCCTTTTATATGTGTAAAATTACCTTCCGATATCTTAAAGTTAGTTTCAGTTTTAAATCTGTTAGCATAGCAATTAAGTTCTTGTTTCTTAAGTCAATTTGCTTGGGATACCGTTTTCCATCTTTATCCTACAGTTGTATACATTATTAATTCTAAGATATATTTCCTGGAGGCAGTAGAAAGCTATATCTTATTTTCTAATCCCATTTTATATTCTGTGTCTTTAATTTGGGGAATTAGGGCCATTCATATTAAGAGTTATTATTTCAAGAATATGTTAAATCTGATAATGTTGTCAACTGTTATTTTAGACCTCTTTCATTTAACTGCCCTAACATTGCTCATTTATACTGTATGAGTACTTGAATAAATTTTTCCTTCTCTTCCAACTGAAGTATTTCTGTAGTATCCTCTGTAGAGCTGTCATAGTGGTCATAATTTCATTTAACCTATTTTTAATCATGGGAAGTTTTAATTTCTTTGTCAATTTTAATGGATAGTTTGCTGGGGATAGTAAACTTGGAATGCATCGTCTAAGGCCTTCTGACTTTAAAAGCTTCTGTC
This sequence comes from Peromyscus attwateri, assembly GCA_902168425.1. Classification (NCBI taxonomy): domain Eukaryota; kingdom Metazoa; phylum Chordata; class Mammalia; order Rodentia; family Cricetidae; genus Peromyscus; species Peromyscus attwateri. Next base: position 36,050 of record CABHPP010134798.1, read on the forward strand.
TAGTCAGGAATTATTTCATGGACCTACCTTTACATATGAGTTGACCTTCCTTTCCTGCAGCTTCTAAAACCTTTTCTTTAGTCTACATTTGCAATGTTTTAACTATATGTCATGGGAAGTTTCTCTTCTGGTCCTATTTGTTGTTACGAAGGTTTCTTGTACTTTTTGCAAGGGGGTTGGGAAATTTTCTTCTATATTTTTATTGAAAAATATTCTCTATGCCTCTCCCATGGTGCTGTTCTTTGATGCACATAATTCTGAAAGTTAAGTGCTTTTGTGGTATTGTAAGGCTCTCCCTCTTCCATGTTCGTGTTCACAATTTTCTCACTGACTTTTACTAGGTGACCTAATCACTCTTCTTCCTCTTTCAGTCCTGACTCTTCGGTTTTCATGTGATCCATTCTACTAGTAAGGATTTCTACCAAAGGCTTTTTTTTTCTTTGACTTATTGAGATTTGCATTTCCAGCATCATTTTATTTTAGCATTTCTTCAGCAATTATATATTTTTATTGAATTCTGTATTTGTATCTTGGATTGGATTCTACATTTCATTCAACTCTTCATTTTTGTTCTCCTGGCATATATTCATATCCTACTTCAGTTGTTTGAACATAGTTATAATCACTCTTTTACATTCCTCTTCTGGAAGATCTTCCAGGTCATTCTTATTGGGGGTTTTTTATCACTTTTGAATTAGTAATTTTGGAAGGGGTAGGTCATATTGGTTTTCTCTGTTATTTTTGTTTCTGCACTGGTGCTCATCTGAAAGTGTGTGTTAGTTGAGTCTCTCTTCCTTTTTGCTCAAATTAATTTTCTGTTTTCACTGCATGTCTGTACAATATTCACGAAAGGATTTAGTGTAAGAATATTGAAAAGTTGTTTTCTTTTGTGGAACTGGCACAAAAGAATGCCACTCTCTGCCTGGACAGATACAACCCAAGAAGTGTCAATACATTCCTTGCTGGTCCTCTTGTCTGCTATCTTCTAATATGACTCTCAAAGTGCTGATTAGTCAGTAGGTCCCTGGGAGTTGTATCTGTAGTAAGGGAGTCTATGGTTGATGACAGGGCCAACCTCGGAGTTCGGGAAAGCAAAATCCCACAGTAATGGGTGGGAAGGGGTGGACCTGGTATAGGGTATGGATATAGGAGAACCCTGAGGAACAAGGAAATCTAGAAGAACTTGAAAGACAGATCCCAGAGGAGCCAGGAGGCTTACAGGGTAAGGGAGATCAGTAACTGTAGGTGAGGCAGAGAGGTCCCAGAGAAGCCAGAGGCCCTTGGGATAGGGAGGAGCCAACTTGATCACACAGGAAAGAAAAGTCATTGGTGTCCCTATGGGACAGAAAGGAGTCGGCCTACTTGGCGGGTGCAGAGAAGGTTAAGTTCTGGAACAGATAAATGACTCTTTAGGATTGGAAGAAACTGACTGACTTAGGGAGAAAGGAAGAATGGAAGCAGAAGAAAGGAAGTCCTGGAGGCACCCATATGCAGCTCATATGGTTTTGTGTACAGATTTTATATCCTATATCACTGCTGAATTCATTTATGAACTATTGGAGTTTTCTGAAGTCTGTTTGCCTACTTTCTTTCACGTCTGAACACCTTTTTTTTCCCCTTCATTTTATTGTTCTGAATTATGGCACTTTGTTAAGTTTATGTGGTAAAGTAAGAAACATTATATTCTTCCAAATCTGAGAAATAGTTTTGCCTTCCACCATTCAATACATTGTTAGTTGTTAAAAATTTTTATATATTCTTTTTAATGTTGTTATTTGTTCAGAGATTATATCATAAAGCGGCATTGAATTTATCAAACATAATTGTAAGGTACTTTAATAGGCCGTATTTTTGTCCTTCATCTTGTAATATATTGTATCACATTTATTGATTAGTTGTTGCAATTGAAAAATATAACCCAAGATGATACTATAGAGCTGTCAGTGTATGCCTGCTACCAGCAGCAGGCAGAGAATTTTCATAATATGACAAAAATTAACAAGTTTTGCTGATCCAGGCTAACATCTAACATGTCTAGATGTCTATTACAGCATCCAGCAATGAGTTAGACTTAGTGATGCCGCAATGGCTAAGTCCAGCACTCAGGAAGCTGAAGCAGAAGAGTTAATAGTTCCAGTCTACCAATCTTGGTGACATAATGGGGACTTTCAGATGACAAACAAATGTAGAGAGAGATGGGAAAGCTGAGAGGGAAATGGAAGAGAGGGCCAACAATGTTATTGTAGCTCAGTCTTCTTGAATATTGCTCAGTGTCCACTTCCTTGTATAGGAAATAAAGAAGCATTTTGTGAATACAGCTCTCAAGTCATGGAAGTCAAGAGCAAGGCCTTTCTTGATAGAGCTAAGAAGAAATAAACAGGCAAATTATCTACCTAAGGGCAGTGTAGATCAATCCTAGTGGCCAACCTGTTTTTTGCTATCATTTCTGTACACACATACCTTTCAAAACAAATATGGTATCTCTTTTAGAGTAAAGAAATGAGAAAAATGATATCTGAGGCCCCTATATAACACAGACTTCACTAACAAGTGTGTAATTTGAGTCTTAAATTCTCCTCAGTATGCTTTTAGATTGAAGACTAATTGTGTTTAAAATAAAATGATTGAAAAATCATGCATTGTCTAGTATATCTATGTATTTAAAAATCTATAAACTGCAAAAACTATTACTGAACTACTGATATTCAATTCATAAATACTAAGAAAAAGGTCAATGGAAGAATAATGTTCATCCCAAGCAGGAATAAAACCAGGAAATACCATGCATTCCAGGTGGCCTACATTGACACCACACAGCATAAACTTGGAAGAAGTCAAGTGCAGTGTGCATTTACCATGGCCACAAAACTGCCTTCTCTTAGACTTTTTCCTTCTTGCTCATCAAAATGATTTGTCTGAGTTAAAATTTCGAGGATTGTGCTCATTTGGTGAGACTGTGTGGTTTTACTTGGAAATCGTATGGTGTTTATTTTCTCTTCATTCTTCCACTTAACACTTATTTATTAATGATCATTAAACATCATCTTTGTACCTGGGGTCATAAGGTTAACCATGACTTGGGTTTTCCTTGAGTATCATGAAAATCTAAATGGAACTTCATGTAGTTAAAAGACCAACATGTAAACCCACTGTGGGACAGAATCCATACCTCTACCCTGTGTCATTAAGAAGTAGTTTCCAGTTGGGGGAAAGACAATGTAAAGTGAAGATCTGTGGCCTGATTAGGACATAGCTGAATAAAAGTAAAGAGACAAGTAGAGCAGACTTGGTCACTAGAAAAATAAGTTTGAAACAAATCGGGAAGGTATCTGTGAAGCAAAACTAATGCATTCTTTGTTGAGCTAAATATAGATTAAATAAATCACTTTCTACATACTGGATTTCCAACCAACTTGAGTGGTGAACAAAAATGAAAAACTCACCAATGCTGATGTAAAATCTCCTTTCTAAAGCCATCTTATTTGTAAACATGATAAATTCCATTTTTCATATTCTATATGTTAATTTTACTTCAATACCAAAGACATTTTATCTAAATTCTCAACAATATGAGGTTATCCATTTTGTTCTTTCAACCTCTGCTCTTTATGAATAGGAAAAGTGAGAATCACCTTATGATTAAACTTATTCAAAAAGTGCTCAACACCTAGAACCATTACATTTTCCATGGTAAGTACCAGGGAAAATTCTCTGGGGAAGTGAAATTCTAATGCTTCAGACTCAGATTTCCCCAAGGGGCTTAGTGTTCAGCCTCAGATTTTCTGTGTGTGTGTGTGTGTGTGTGTGTGTGTGTGTGTGTGTTTACTTGTTCTGAGAAAACAACCCTCCTTTCTGGTAATATGCTTATTCTAAATAACCACAGGGGAATTGTCCTAAAGGATAACCATACTTCACACCTAGACTCTCCCTGCTTAACACAACATAACATAACATAACATAACATAACATAACATAACATAACATAA